>SKCR01038336.1:0-255860 GCA_019454045.1 Zanthoxylum bungeanum | reverse complement strand
TCAAAAACACTCTTCAATGTGATTGGGTCGGACACCATCTATATTTGCCTCACCTCAAAATCTATAAATCTCCATTACACATCATGAAAGGGTCATACTCTTCTCTTCTTCTAATTATTGGGCCCATGGACATTTCCCTCCATTGAACCGTGTTACTACTATACCCTTCGACCGCTCCCCCCCCCCCCCCCGGACTAACTAATCAACCCAGCAATTTCAACTACGTGTTAAACTAAACATCAAAAGGAATCTTTCAAATTTTGTTTCAATGAAAACGGATAAGTTCAATAATTTATAATGAATTTTCAAAATCAGACGCTGGTAAATTTAATTTCTGAAAGTTTTCATTATTTTATGCTAAAAAAAAATATTGTTTTATAGTTTTCAAACAAGCATATTCAAAGCTTTAAACTATTCGACCGATGACGTTTGAAACGAAAATGATTTTGATTGTCCTTTTACAAAATTAATATAATATCTCACATAGATGATCATGAAATAGTTTAGAAGTCTGATCGATTTTGTACCCAAGGAGAATCATAATTTCACTTAGATCCGTTTGTTGTCTTAAGATGATTTCGGTAAGTAAAACATTTTTCATGAAAATCATTTTCCAAAAAAAAAAAACATTTTCCAATATTTAACTATTATTTAAAAATATTTTCTGAAAAATATTTTCAGTTATTTTTTTAAAAAAAATATTTTCTGATGATTAGAAATATGGATTGCAAAAAAGTCTGAATCTGCAGTCCCAGAAGACTAGGGTCTGGAAATACCCGAGTAGCGAAATTCCGGACCTGTATCCAAATCTACATTCCGAGACTCAGATTCAGAATTTTTATTAATTTATTTTTAATAAAATTAAAAAATAAATACAAATATAATATAATATAATTTGAAAAATATAAAAATATAAAGAATGGAATTAAAAATTAGTAAAAAAATAAAAATAAATACAAAATACCCAACCCGGGTCTCGATATTTTTTTGGATCCGAATACTGATCCAGATCCACCAAAAAAAATATCCAGACCCGAATCCATACAGATCCGGATATCTGAATTGTACCATCTTTAGTTACAAATGAGATATAGAAACTTTGGAAATAAGATTTTTTTTCCGTAAATTGGTGGGGTCCAAACAAACTATAAAATTGTCTTCGAGATGATTAGGAAAAACAAGATAGAGCTGTCCTGTCACTTGCAAATTAATGCCTAGCCATAAAATCGAATATACATTCCTGAGTGTTATAAACCTTTTTAACTTGGTACAGAAAGAACTATTACAATTTCAAAGATTTTGGCAAATTTAATTGAACTGTTCATGAAATAACATGAACACTGAAGCAGCACATACATGAGATGAATCTCAAATCTTTTTATATAAATCACCTCCAGGCCACCAATAAATCAACCAACCCAGCAAATTAGCAATCAATTAGGAACTCTTGTCATCGTCCTTGACCACACTTAGCCTGTAATTTGCCAAAGCAACACTATTAAAACAGAAAACAAAGAAAAAAAGATAGATTTATTTTCTAAATTTCCCTAGAGAGAGTCATATAGTTTACACAATCTTATTTTGCGAACAACATTAATATAATTCCCACATCCAGTTTCAAATGATAAGTGCTAAGTTGAAATCAAAACAAACCATAAAAGTTCCAGAACAAGCATGGGCCACACCCATCCTCCTCCTACGTATCAGGAGAGTCAAGCTAGCTATTACGTCTACCCGACAACTTCAAACATCAATGTTTGGAGGTGGCACTTTCCAGTAATTCCATTGATTGAAATCCTCCTGTCCCAATGAAAAATAAATACATAAAAAATATGAGCACTCCAAAGAACAATCAACCAAACTAAGCTGACATCTAATGGAGACAGATGTCAAGGGTAGATGATCTGGGAAATGATAATATTAATACATACATACATACATATATATATCCCTGTTGTCCTTACAATGTTATGTTGACCGATATGAAATTCTAAACATAATGACAGAGAAATCAAGGAAAGGGGCCATTAAAACCAATTTTGATCTGTGATGTGGGGCCATATTTTAGAACACAACACCAGAAATAAAAGTAAAACAAGCTTAGAATTGAGAAAAAATACAAAATAAAACCTGCTCCGTGGAGGTTGTGAGGGGAAACATGCCGTGAACAAGAGTCTGAAGCGAACTGTATGTTTTACTGTCAACACGACGATTCACAGCAACCTGCCCCTGCAAAATTTCAAACCATCAGAAGGAATATTTGGCATACAAATTGCCAGTTTCTGAGGCACCAAGGCTTTTGTCATTTTTTAAGCATTGAGGTCTTAAATTACCTTGGGATTAATAATAAATATTTTTCCTCTGGGGATTCCAACCTTAAGGTAGCTGATTTCATCGGTGTCTCTGTTCCCGAAACCAGCATAGAATGGGTAAGGATTGCAATCAGAAGGAAACAATGCCTTGATATCCTAGAAATATCAAGAATTTCAAATATTAAAAGAGACGTCACTTGGGAACACAATGGACTTAATTGGTTTAAATGGAACATCCATACAATCACAAGTTATCTACCAGTACCAGAAGCAGAAACCTCATTAATGGTCTACATAACAGCAAAGATTTCAGACTGGAGGAGTTTAATATGTGGAACATTATATAAAAGTATGTAATACCACGGGAACTAACCTCTAAGCATGCTATCTTGAATTCATGAGGAGCCCTTCTTATAACTGCCAAAAAACATGTTAGAGTTTGACGAGGAATTGCTACCAGAAAATTCAAGATAAGCACAAAGAGTTCAAATACATTATCTAGAATTTGAAAAAAAAAAATCTCTTTTTTAATATTACATCAATGTAAACCAAACCTCTCCCAAACCATAGTATGATCAAGGTTAAGAACTTGAGAGTTTTACCAATTGAACATACGACACCCACAAAATCTAAAAGCCACTCCTCCATGTAGAATTATTACTTATGGAGAGCATGTCACAAATTCATTGGCAAGTTAGAAGATTTTAAGTGTGCAAAAAAAATTACTGAGTTGCAATATTTCCTGCAAATTAGAAATGAATAAAACAACAGATTCATGCTAGTATAAAGGGCTGGATTGTCAGTGCTTTTGTGCCTCTAAAGGGATAAATGAAATGCAAGAAATTTACCAGCAAATACAAAGAGACTTTTATGTAATTCGGCCAAAAAAGGGGAAAAATCAACTAATGCACGAGTTCCATCAAATGTAGTTACCTTCTCGAAATAGAGATGGAAATAGTCCATCTGGTGAAATAACAACAGGCCCATCAGGTAAAGCCTTCCCATCCTGCAATTTTGAGAGCGTAAATTTGTCAACTAATAAGTAAGAATAAACATAACATTCAGATTATTTTGATTTTAATTTTTTCAAAAATAAAATGAAAATTAAGCACCAATTTTGTATATTTCACCTGCTTCAGGTTGAATAGGAATCGTCTAGTGTGATAAGCCTGAGAGATCGCACGTGCACTAAGGAAAAGCAATTGATACCCATTTTCCTGCAACACACTTGGTCCATTCAGAGACCCTGATGTCGTCCATAAACATTAGTTACAGTGCATGTATGTGGGACTCTTTAGCCTTTTAAGAATCTGAATTCTGAAATAGAGTATGAGACTAGAGCATCTTATAGCTAGATATTAAATAGATTACATCATTGTGAACAGTAAAAGCGTAAAAGATGCAGTTTTCCATTAGATTGTGTTGATTGCACCAATCAGAATTTTCATCTGTTGCAATCCAGAATGACTGGCTACGTATGAGTGTCAACTTGCTCAAAAGCTGAAATAAACATAAAAGATGGAACTGCAATAAACCTTAATAGCAGAAAATAAATGTGCAACGCCTGTTTGTGACCAGTCTACCCCAACCATAGGCATGAACTGACCCAGAACATCAGATCTGTAATAAGATGAGAATTAAAGGGTGTCAAAATAATTCACAATAAGTACTGAAGAAAAGAATCAGATCAAGAAAATTGAACAATAATTTCAAGGACCAAAACCGAGTAATGTGATGAAAGTTTACTCCAATTCTCAGTTAGTCAAGAATCGAACTATGGACAACTCAGTAAATTGATTCAAAAACAGTCATCACCAAGTTCTAAGACTTCACAATTTAGATCTATAGAAAGGTCAAAGACAATATTCACTCAATTTCTTTACAAGCTAATGCTGGAGCATGGAAATCGTGAAAAAAAAAATAATGATAAAAATATACAGTTATAAAAATCTGACAACCATTACTCAGAAACATTACCTTCTCAGGCTATACAGCTAAGGTTTTGAATAGCCAAGAGTTTTCCTTGTCTATTTATAAAAGGGAAATTATTAATAGTATACCCAATATTTGGCACGCTATCAAAAATACACAAAGCTTGAAACTTTGTTCACTGGTCCACCAAAAGATTGAAAAGTGTGGCAAACGTCCACCTATCATGTAACAGATGTATACCCAATGTTTAATACACTTTTGATCCTATATCAAACGTTCACCTATCATGTAACACATGTATAGCCAATATTTCATGTACTTTTCAATCATATTCCAAATTTGATATACTTTTCAATTTTTGGGTGGACCCGTGAACAAAGTTATAGGATTTGTGTATTTTTGATAACGTGTCAAACATTGAGTAAACGATTGATAATTCTCCTTTACAAAACCATTATATTATGCAACCAAACTGCCATATCATTTCCAGTGTTCTAAAAAACAGACTAGGTGGCCTTCTAGGAGGTGCCTAGGCGCTAGGCGGTGCCTCGCCGAACCGTTTAAGCATTAATCGTTCAATATATCGGTGGTCTGATTAGAAGGTTCTAGGAGGTCTAACTAGACGGTTTAGAGGGCCCAATTTGGTTACAAAAAATATATGTACAAAATAAAAGAAATAAAGGCATACTTAAGCAATAAGCCTTAAATGTTGCAAGCCCAATTAAGTAGATAATGTCTCAGAGGCTCGAAGAAGTGTTGGAAATGTTGAAGTTAGAGAGCTTCATGAAGAGGAATTAGTATCGGATGAGGACACCGAGGATGAAGGAGAACAGGACTATGAGTTTGAATCCGATAAAGATATCGTGTTAGAGAGATATGGAGAGGAAGAGTCCGAGAAATAGTAGAATATTTGATATTTCCATACTTTCGTCTGTGTGAATTAAGAAACATGTTTTGTTCTAAAACTCTCATGCCTTTTTTTAAAGCATGAGACATGTTTTGGTCACATTCCACTCACATACATTTTAAGAAGTATAAAATTTCATTTCTTTATTTTTCATATATACCGACAGATTATATATAATTTAACAAAATAAATAAATAAAACCGTCTAGCGCTTAGCATGTCTAGGCACCGCCTAAAAGGCCTAGACGCTCCCCACTGTCCGACTACCGCCTACAGTCTTTTAGAACAACATCATTTCATTGTTTCATCTCATCTAGTAAAATTTTATTAGGTTTTTTCTTAAACTTAAAAAGACTAATGTCAAATCTTGCCCATGGGCAGTCCTCTTCAACTAGTTGAGAATGGAAGCGGGTCCAATACCAAGATTTGGGATCTACTTCCATCAGGCTTCGCTGCCTAAGCCAAGTACCATTTTTCAGGTTTCAACAACCTGAGAATGGTGGCAGGACCAAAAGCAACACTTGAGGTATCAATCTTCACAAGCTGAGAGGCAAATTCAGTTCTATTGTTACTCATGGGTATTTTTAACATACATATCTCTAAACAATTTAGTTTCTTCATTTTTCTCCCGATCAATTCACAACTCCACATGTGACCTTGCCCTCTAAAAGACCTTGCCCACTAAAAGGAAGGACACGCACTTGTGACTTGCTTATACAAACCATATTCAGGTTGTGGATATTGCCAAGCAGTTTTCTACTTGATTGGAATTACTGAATTACATTGAAATGCAACAACCGCAACTTTACTTTGCAAAATTTGAACTAAAAGTTTAATTCCACTGAAAATAAAATATGATAAATAACTGTTGCATTAGAGAAAATAAGAAAACCTTACCTTGTAATCGTACCATCCACATCTGAGATTACTATACGGGTGTTCCACTTCCACAAATATATTCTGGCATCAACCTGTGAGGAATGTAATATAATATTAGGAGAGGACCTCAAGAACGACAAGAAAACGGAATAGTTCAGTTTTAAAAACTATGTAAGATGAACCAAAAGTATTGAGGAAGAAGAAAAAAAGGACCTGCTGCTTGCCTAGCATTGGAGTGGAGAATGTAAAGGTTACAATGTTCTTTCCTTCCTTCAGATTCAAGGATGACAGCTGTTCAGAAGTTGGAATTAGCACCCTAAGCTTCTTCTTCACCACCTTTGGTTTACACACACTTTTAGTTTCGTCTCTCTCGCTGATGTTCTTTGAAGCAACTTCAGCATCAGAACTTTTGGAATCACTTAGAACTGGCTTCATACCTTTCCCGGATCTTGATCTTGTAAAGAAAGGCCAAAGCCTCCAGCTTCCACCGGGGGGGACAATAGGTTTTGCAGGATCCCCTGTAAGAGATTTGATTTCTCAACTCGGTCAATAGCTATCATGCCTTATGGTTCAAATAGTTCTTTAATTCCAAATGCAACCATCCATAGATCAATATGAGTAGCTACGTCCCTTGGGAAGTAACAGCCACCAATGCTGACAACAAGCCTATCATTCTTTAAAACTGCAAGACCTAGAGAAGTAAATTTATCGATATCCAATTTTATAAATTAATGATATCCAATTTTTGTTTTTCATCATCAAATACTTGAGAAGCTGCATGAGCACACATTCCTTCATAGATGATAGAACAAGTGTTTTCAAAGAGATATCTCTGCATAGCTGAAAGCACATGACTTTCTAAGTTTTCCAGCGAAAAAGAACTTGGAAACCAGAAAAAATTAAATGTTTCCAGTTTGTTCTTGGGTGCATCCACAGGAGTTATCTGTGCTCGAGCAAAGACACTCCTCATATGAAGGCAATGATAAAAATTTAATTAAAATCGTTTACTGATTACTATAATATTATATCACACAAGAAAAATGAGGAACCTATAAACACTAGTAAAAGAAATTTGAAAATGAAACTGTTTTATTTCCGGTATAGCACAAATGGAATGTAAAAAATATATGAGTGCATATTGAAATTTTCTTACCAGCTGCAGGATTGCAAAGATTAGTTTTTTGCTCCTGTGAGATTTGAGTATCCTCAATATTAAGTTGTTCCTCCGCCAAATGTTGTTCACTGTCAATATCTGTCTTCATGCAGCAAGAGTCTTTTTCCTTGAACAATGTCCAATTCAAGGATTTGGAATTTGAGTCCAGTGACTGGCTTAGAGGATGATGAGGGTCATGTGCATCTAATTTGACAGTGGAAGTCATAATTGGCAAAGATTCTACCAGTCTCCCAACTTCCTCAGCAGCCAAATGACTTTTATGAATAATAATGGGATTTGATATTGCTCTCAATTTTAATGTTGAGTTTTCAATATCATTCAATGGGCTATATTGACCAAACAAGTCCGACGAAGAAGAAGACTCATCATTTTTATTGATTGACCCATCCACTTCCTTAATGCCTTCCGCAGAAAATGCTGGATGATCACAATTCTTTACACTATCTGGTGAACTTGAATCCATACCCTGAACCTTACTAAGTTTTAATTCGTCAAGATCACTGAAAAGGAACTGTTCTTCATCTGAAATCTCAGATGGTGAATTACCTACTGCCTTTTTTAGGACACTATCAATATAAAGTTCTTGAGAGTCACCAGTAGACTCCAAATACTGGTGGAGGCCATCAGTAATATCTATACCCTCTTGAACTTCATTGGGAATGGTGCAACGATTTTGTGAATTAACCTCTTTGATCGAACAAAGTGCTGGCTCCACACTGACCACTTGAGTAGAGAATTCGGGTACCTCTGGGGGTTTCTGAAGGTCTGTCTCATTATACTCAAGCATACAAGGAGCTTGACTCACTTGATCAGAATGATTCTCAGAAACCTCCACTGGTTCTTTCTCCAATTTGATATCCTTAGCTTGCCCAACATCTCTGTCCTGATTAAGACCTTCTAATAGCTCAGTCTAAAGAAAATTAGAAAATTACAATATTATTTCTTAGCCTAGTTTATGGCAGTTGACTCGCTGTAAGATATTATCTCATTATTTAATAAGTTGAAAAATTACTTTATTTTAAAATATATATTGTTCAAAAGTTCTATTGGAACTTATATTTCATATCATTGAAGAGCATTTACCTTTGGTAGTAGCTCAGTTGTCACATGTAGAGTTTCCAGATGAACATGGACTTCACCACATCCTCCACTAGCAAGGTAGAGTGTCTCCTGAGTTTTTTTGTTAGTACCATCCAACCCAACAATAGAGGTTTTTGATGTTTCACGGTATATAAAGGATTGAACCCTCTCTGATCCAGTCTCAGTGGAAATTCTACAGCCTGATAAGCCAACTTCATTTTTGTCAAAAGCCTGTTCTCCATCAAACTGCTTCCCATGACATGCTTCAAGCTCATATTGAATTTTTGAATCAGGACAAGCCCGATGTTCATGCTCACCGAGATAAGCATTCCCTACACCGAATTCGTCAATTGTTCTCGATAGTTTAGATACAATTGCAGAGTTTTCTTCCAAAATACTTTCATCCAAGGCAGAAGATCCAACTACTTGTTCTACAGTGCCCAGACAAGATATATCAATGCTAGCTTCCTCAACAAAACTCTCCAGATTCTCAGAGCTAAAGTGAGAACCGCTGGCCATCTGCTCATTGTAGGAACCAGATTCCTTATCAAGTATAGATTGGTCATCCCCATTCTGCTCGTCATCATGCACAGATAAGTCCACATGGGTTTCTTCATCATCGACCTGAATATCTTTATCTGCTTTATCATCCAAAACATCATGAGCTAAACTCCGGGAAACATTTTCTTTCCTGCACTTACTCGAGGACAGATTCGTAGACCACTTCACCTCCAAGAGGTCAGCAGCAATCTCAGCACGTTCCAATGAACTCAACCTTACCATATCGATATCACCTGCTCCCTCCCGATACCTACCCTCCTTAAATGATTTCCGTCCTAAAACAAGCCCAAGAATCCTGGCCCGTTGGGAAGCAGTCCTAGCCAATATCTTCCCATTGCTAGCATCAATCTGGTCAACTGAATTCAGCTTATCAGCATCATAATTGCAACATTTGGACTTCATTGATCTCCTACTACTGTTGGATTTCTCATCTGCCTCATCACCGGAAGAAGAAGGATATGATGCATATTCCCCGTCAACGTCAGCCTCCTTCAGAAAGTAAGCTTCCCCTTTATGATCAAGATACATGTTGAAATTAGCATCAACCCCATTAACATTAATACTAACCACCTTCTCTTTAGTCTTCAAAACCCCCTGAAATTTTCCAAACCGGACGTACCAAGGGGAGGATTTAAAGCTCCCGTCTGGTTGTTCCACTACAATGATATCTACAGCTCCACCAAATGGGTGAAAAGGGGCAGAAACGGTGTACACACCCTGGGAGATATAGCTGCCTATCCTTCCTACTGCATACATCGTCCTATATTTGGATTTCTCAACCAACCGCAGATAATAAAATCTCAATACTGACTCATAATTCAAGAACCTGAATAACCATCGGCACAAAATTAATGATTCTTTATTAGATACAGTAAAAACTTAACCTAATTATCTCCGGAACTTAATATTGATGACACCCAGATCAAAATAAAACCTCAAAATCAGAACATAATTTAAGAACCCAATTGATCACAACTCAAAATAGTTCCTTTTTCACTCAGAGAACTACAAATCATAGAGAGACAAAATTATCCCAAAGAATCAAAAGAAAATTTAAACCTATAAAATGTCCAATGCTCAACAAATCAAATGACAAAAACAAAAAGCATTAATCAAAGACCAAACCCAGCAAAAACAAATTCTCTGTCTGACAAAAACAGCCCATATGAGGAAAGTTTATGATCAACCAAACCCAATTGAAAACCAACCGCCAAGAAGCAGAAGAGCAGTTGGCGTATGAAATGAAAGCATATTCGCATTTAATTATTTGAATGTGTCAAATCAGTAATCATTTAAATCCCAGCAAACAAAAGAGAAACCAAATTTTTATTTTATTTTCACTATTCTATTCTATATACGTAATTAGGAAAACAACATTATAAATAAAAATAAAAAACAAAAACAAGAATTGAAAATGAAACAAATTGTAAAGAAGCAAGAACGAAAATGAACCGGAGATGGAAATGCAGAAACGGCCAAGGGATGACAGCGGGATCTCAACAGAGAAAAGTATCGAAATTTAATTTGGTGGTTCCTTGAAAATGTTTGGAGAGAAAAAGAGAGAGAGATTGCATTTTGCATTTGCATGATGCAGGGTGACACGTAAGCAAGGAGATTGTTAGATTAGATTGTACAGCTGTTAGATGAAAAGTGTGGGGCCAAGAAGGTCCGAGGTGGTACCGTCTTAGAAGTGTTGGAACCAAACTGGCACTTCGCTAGCTTCCCTCACATACTGTTCTGTTTTTGTAACATGAGTCAGATTGTCCCATACCTCTCCTGCAACTTTGATTCTATATTGTAATCAACTATATTTAACTTTTATAAATTTACCAGTGTGACCATTGTGTATTGAAGGTGTTGGTGGTAAATTCTATTATCAAGACATTTGAACAGTACGGTAATGGTAGAAGGGTTATTTTCCTCTACATAGAAGACCAGCTTCCACAAAGGTTGACTTTTCATATGGTATTGCCGACCACATGAAATGACATGTGCCAACAGTAACGGCCGAGCACCTGATAACCCTTGATCGACCACTTCAGAACGGATGGTTAAACATGGTCGGATTTGCAGCACCATCCTCAGTTCAGAGGATCATTGTGACCGACCTCATAAAGACCGGTCTGATGACGAGATATTTTCCACCGCCTCATTCTTACAGGATAAGATGATGGGACATCATTCTTACAGGTGCAGAATACAAGATAAGGTGATGGGACATAGTAATAAAATAAGTAAGATATTTTCGGCCAAGTGGCCTTAGGGGAAAGAATTTCATTAATGAGCCCATATGGGTGACATCATCTAGATGGGGGAACAACATCGCCTCCTTACTAGTATAAATAGGATGGGGAAACACATTTGTAAGGGTTAGCTAGTTGATTACCAAAAAAACGAGATTACAAAAGAAGGAATAGAACTATCATGTAAACTCTAACAGCTCGGTTTTTACATTGACCGATCACAAAACAGGTCGGTCGAGCACGTTTCAGTAATAAAACATCACACCCATTTTGTGCCCGTGGACGTAGGTTGGATTCGATCCACCGAACCACGTTAAACTCTTTGTTGATAAGTGTGTTCATCTACTTTTTAGCCAAAGTTTGCTTTTGGTCTCCCATAACCAAACAAATTCACAGTTGAAGGAGGATTGTTCGGGGAGCAGTATTCCTTTATTGCCCCTGAGACGAAAATCCACCGTCAACAATTGGCGCCGTCTGTGGGGACCTAACAAAAAGCAACTTATGTGGTAGGACGATGGCGGAATGTGGAAACCACAGGTTATCAGAGAGCTCGACAACAGAATGAATGGAAAAATATAGGAAAGCATGAGGAAAGATAGGAATGAGAACCAGACCTTCATGAAATCTATGATGGATAAGTTGGAAAGATTGGAAGAAATTAATAATGAAAGATTTGAAGCCGGGTCAAGCCGGAGGAAAAATAAAATAACGGAAGGAAAGAGGGTCGAAGATATGAGCGGGGATGGAGAACCCATGAGGAAAGATCCCTATGGCATGAGGTCTATGGAGATATCAATAGACTTGCAAGTGGGGGATATATGGGAAGATGAAGAGGAAAGGCAGTCACCAAGTTCCTCATATGATAGCCCACGTGTTACCAGATGGGGAGGTAGGAGGCATGGTAGAGCTGAACGAGAGGTCCCTAGTCGCGGCATGCGCCATACTCGGAGTGACAAACACGAGGAAGTCCGCGAGGGGCAGCGTGGTAACGCTGATGATAATATGAAAGCTTGGTTAAGAAAAGAAATGACCAAGTGGGAGGAGAACTTCAAAACTGATGCGGGAGATGCTCAGGACGGAGAGGTTGAATCTCCCTTCACGGAGGAAATAAGGTCGGTGAAGTTCTCAAGGCGATTCACCATGCCGTTCATGACACCCTACAAAGGCCATACCGATCCAAAATCTCATATTGAGAGTTTTTTCCTGTTGATGGAAGTCCAAGGAATGGTATGAGATGTCATTTGCAAGGTGTTCCCATTAACCTTGGGCGGGCCCGCCATTCTATGGTTCAGAAGCCTAGCCCTAGGGAGCATCGGTAGCTTCACACAGCTCAGGAAGTCATTTGTTCGGTACTTTAAATGGACATGCATCCTAAAGAAGACAGTTGGGGAGTTGAGGCTTATGAAACAGGGGGATGACGAGCCCCTGAAGGCTTTCATTGAACGGTACCATAACCTGGTGCTCGAGGTTGGGGGATTTGAGTCGCTTGAGGCCTTGTAAAGTTTGAATGGGGCCCTGAAAGTCGGAAGGCTGTGGACCCACCTAAGGATCCAGGACACACTGGATTATGCCACCGCCCTGGAAATAGCCCAGAAGTTTGTTCTGCTGGAAGACGATGAGAATATCTCCCGAAGGGGGGCAGCTATCAAAGAAATGGTGGTGAGGGCAGAAGTTCCTCGGAGGCCAGATAGAGAGTTCAGGAAACCACCATCGAGGCAAAGAGAATTCAAGCGATGCCTCAGATTTATCAGGAGAGGAGGGTTCCGGCTTAGGTGAACCATGTAGCCGGGGAAAAGGCATATGTTCCTTTGAATAAGCCGTTGGGACAAATCATCATGGAGATCCAGGGCAAGGGCCTCTTAATAGAGCCTGACTTCAGAAGGTTCCCACCGGACAGAAGGAGTAAAAAATCATACTGTGTGCACCATAATTTGAAGGGGCATACGACAGACGGATGCAAAGACTTGTAGGAGCAAGTGGAAGACATGGCATGCAATAGTTATTTGAATAACTATATTGACCATGAAGTTATGGCAGTCAGGCAGAAACCAAACTGCCGACATGTGAATACCATCGCTGGAGGGAGGACGTTGGCTGGGACTCTAACCGGTCAAGGAAGAATTATAGTCGAACTCGGGGACCGGAGGTGTTAGCAATGGAGCGGGCCCCGGGAACTCAAGGTGGTCGGTCAATACCAGTAATGTTCACAGATGAGGATGTTCGAGGGGTGAGCTTCCTCCACGATGACGCATTGATAATTAAGGTAGTGATTGGTGGTACCGAGGTAGACAAAATCCTGGTGGATCCCGGAAGTGCAGTAGATATAATTTCCAATGAGATCTTGGATGGGCTCGGGATAGAATACGCAACCATGACCGAGGACGGAACTCTCATGTACGGTTTCGGGGGCTCAATTGTCGTTCCGTTAGGAAGAATACAATTGGCAATGACAATCAGGACCCATCCTCGGACTCGAACAATTATGATGAGCTTCACTGTTGTGGACTGCATGAGCAGTTACCAGGTCATTGCCTTTTATGATAAAGACAAAGGCTGCAATGTCCTGCTACTACTTAAATTTGAAGTTCCCTACCCGGGATGGGATTGGAATTGTGTGCGGGAGCCAGAAGGTGGCCCGGAGTTGTTTTGCCACCCTCTCAAGGGAAACCCTCTGCATTGAAGAGGCTGCTTAGAAGAGAAAAAGGGAATAAAGACGGGGAATAGACGAGTAAGGTTCTAGGTCTTCGGCCAAAGAAGGTTGCCCGGCTGGGGGCGGTCGAAGAGTTGGAGTCGGTGGAGCTCTTCGGACTGGAGAAAAATGTAAAAATAGGGGTAAACTTAGACGAAGCCCTGAAACGGGACCTGCTGAATTTTTTAAAGCAGTACCCAAACGTTTTTGCATGGGGGCATGATGATATGCCCGTGATAGATCCGAAATTTATCGGTCATCGTTTGGCGGTAAATCCGGCCCACAAACCGGTCAAGCAAAAAAGAAGAATCTTTAACCAAGATCGGTGCGAGGCAATGGCTGCCGAGGTAGAAAAGTTGTTGAAAGCCGGTTTTATCAGAGAGGCGAAGTACCTGGATTGGGTATCGAATGTGGTATTAGTGAAGAAGCCCAACGGGAAGTGGAGGATTGTGTGGATTTCACCGACCTCAACAAAGCTTGCCCGAAAGATAGCTTCTCACTGCCAAAGGTAGACCAGTTGGTGGACTCGACGGCCTACCACGGGCTGCTCAACTTTATGAATGCATTGTCGGGGTATAACCAGGTCAAGATGCATCCTGGGGAAGAGGAGAATACAACTTTTGTTACCGATTAGGGGCTTTATTGTTATAAAGTGATGCCCTTCGGTTTGAAAAATGACGAGGCAACCTTTCAGAGGCTGGTGAACAAGATTTTTAAGCCAATGATCGGCACATCAATGCTGGTATACGTTGATGATATGATAACAATTTATAAGGAGCCAGGTTGTCACATGGCCGATCTGAAGATGACTTTTGAGTTACTGAGGAAGCATAATTTAAAACTCAACCCAGAGAAGTGTGCTTTTGGAGTAGCCTCAGTAAAGTTTTTGGGCTATATGGTGAGCTCCCGAGGCATAGAGGCGAATCCTCAGAAGATCTGAGCCGGTCTGGATTTGAAATCTCCTGGGACAGTAAAGGAAGTGCAAAGCCTAACCGGCCGGGTGGCCGCACTAAATCGGTTTATTTCCCAAGCAACCGAAAAATGCCAGACTTTCTTTAAAGTCATCAAGAAGGTAAAAAGGGAAGTCCACTGGACAACAGAATGCGAGGAGGCCTTCCTGCAGTTAAAGCAGTACCTGACACAGCCCCCACTTCTAGCAAAGCCAACCCCAGGTGAGACTTTATTCTTGTACTCGGCTGTTTCTAAGCATGCTGTAAGTTCAGTACTTATGCAAGAGGCCGATAAAGTTCAAAGGTCAGTGTATTATGTTAGTAAAGTTTTGTTATATGCTGAGACTAGATATCCAATACATGAATTGGTAGCCTTGTCTTTAATTACTGCGGTCCGGAAGTTACGATCTTACTTACAGGCCCATCCTATTGGGGTCTACACCGACTGTCCTTTGAGACAGATCCTGCATAAACCAGAGGTCTCAGGTAGTTGGTGAAATGGTCGGTAGAGTTGAGCGAACATGACATTTCTTACTTACCAAGGGCAGCGGTGAAGGGTCAAGCTGTAGCAGACTTTGTGGCTGAATTCACGAAGTCCCAAATTCTAACAATTGTGAAGGACGGGTGGGAGTTGTCAGTAGATGGATTTGTTAGTTCGCAAGGTGGTTGGGTCAGGATTGTATTGAAAAGTAGCAGAGGCGAGAAGGTAGTGTACGCCTTGAGATGAGCCTTCGAGGCCACGAATAACGAGGCTGGGTATGAGGCAATTTTGGCTGGTCTACGATTATGTACGGTGATGGGTGTTCGTGATGTGATAGTAAAGAGTGATTCCCAACTGGCTGTCCAGCAGTTGAGGGGAGAGTTCCAGGCCAGAGAACCGAATATGATAGCCTACTTAGTTGAAGTGAAAAGGTTGGTCGGAAAAATGGGGAGTGTACAGTTTGAGCAGATCGACCGGGAGAACAATTATCAAGCAGACTCTCTAGCTTGGCTCGCATCATCAATCAAATTGGAAAATCCCAGAACAATCCCTCTAGTCTGTCTCCAAGAAAAAAGTGTGGGAGAGCCCGAGTTAATAGATGTGGACGTAGAGCACGAGTCTTCTTGGATGTAGCCAATCAGGAAATATTTGGAGACTGGGGAAATACCCGAGGAAAAGAAGTAGGCCAGGAGGCTAAAGTATAAAAGCATCAAGTTTTCCCTAATTGAAGGAGTGTTGTATCGAAGGGGCTATACAGTACCACTCTTAAGATGCCTAGCAAAGGAGGAGGCCGATTATGTGCTTAGAGAAATTCATGCAGGAATTTATATGAGTCATGTCGGAGGACAGTCAATTGTTTATAAAGCTTTAAGGCAAGGGTTCTACTGGCCTACCATGCATAAGAACGAGATAAGGGTAGCCCGAAAGTGCGAATGATGCCAGAAGAATGCCAACATCCACAACCAGCCAGCAGAACAGTTGACTACTCTGTCCAGCTCGTGGCCATTCGCCCAAAGGGGGCTGGATATCATTGGGCCAATGCCATCAGGGCGATGGCAGGCTAAGTATGCAATTATTATCCTAGATTATTTCCCTAAATGGGTGGAAGCCGAGCCTTTGTCCGCAATTACTGAGAAGAGAACAACTGATTTTTTAAAGAAGAGTATTATCTGCAGGTTCGGGATTCCCCGGGCCATCATCACAGATAATGGGAAACAGTTCGATAGGAGGGCTTCAGGAAACTCTGTGAGGATCTCCAAATCGCTTTAAGATTCACCTCACCTGCTCATCCCAAGTCTAATGGACAGGTTGGGGCAACCAACAAGACTATCAAGGCAAATTTTAAGGCCCGGCTCGGAGCTTGCAAAGGATTATGGGTCGAGGAGCTACCAGAAGTATTGTGGGCACACCGGATGACCTGTAAAGATTCCACAGGGGAAACTCTGTTTTCCTTATCTTACGGGTGCGAAGCGGTTATTCCAGCAGAGATCGGGATGACTACCCACATGGTTCGGAATTTTGAGGACAAACAGAGTGAAGAACTCATCAGAAACCACCTCAACTGGTTGAAGAAAAGAGGGAGAGGTCAGCTATAAGGGCAGCAATCCATCAGCAAAGAATGGCCCGCTTCTATGACAAAAAGGTTCGGATACGGTCTTTCCTTCAGGGCGACCTAGTATTGAGAAGAGTTACCTTAAACACCCGAAGACCAGAGGAGGGCTCATTAGGTGCTAAGTGGGAAGGGCCATATAGAGTTGTGGAAATTGTGATACCGGGAGCCTATCTTTTGGAACAACTGGACGGCACCCAGCTCAAGAAGCCTTGGAATGCCGAGATGCTGAGAAATATTTTCAGTAGACCTCGTTTTCGAACTACAATATTCCGTGGATGACCCGACCAGAGTTAAAAAAACTTATTATAAAGTCTCTCTTATAATGACTCGTAAAGAGTTGTAGGAAGGGCGGTGTGTCCCATGAATATGAATAAAACTTTTGCTTTTGAGTTAAGAGACTTGTCCGTTTGACTCGTTTTTTAATTAGATGTGAAAGATGTATTCAATATTCTGGGGACATATTCGATGTGAAGGGATGACCTGAGGTCGGGAAGGACACCAAACCCGTGGCGCATCGATCACGGGTGTCATTATCAAACCCCCGGGTGGAAGTGTTCCAACCTGGCTCTTTTCATTTTAGAGGATCCATAACGCTTCAAGGGATGAAGTGTACGTGGGAAAGCGCGAACCCCTCGGGGCATGCCGATCACGGGTGTCATTATCAAACCCTCGAAGTCGGAGCGTTATTACCCCGTAACTCGCATTTTTGTGAAGAATCTTGGGATGGCGGCCGCGGGGAGGGAGTTCCCCCGTGAAGCAATCGGTATAATCGAGTCAGCAAGTATCACTCCGGAATGGCGATCGTGGGGAGGGAGTTCCCTCGTGAAGCAATCTTCCTAGCCGGTTTAGGGGAGGCAACTGCGGGGAGTGTGTCTCCGTGAGCGTAGCTTGACCGCTCGGATCAGGAGAAGCATGGCGCGGAGAGGTTTTTTGCCCTCGTAGCGCATGCAGGCTCCAGAGCCGCCCAGCATAAGGAGGTTTTTGCCCTTAGGGTCTCGGCCGCTCCCCGATCTGTATCCCAGTTTGCGGGACACTGAATTGTAAAGTTCATAATTGTGTTTTGGAGGCACCATGTGGTCTGGGGCCCCCGTGTTGTTATCTATTCTTCATTTTTGTGCAGTGCGTTCTATGTCACCTCCACTGATTTCAAGTTACCTTACTGACCGGCGTAAACACACACGTATAACGCAAGCGCACGTATCGTTCAAGTAGTATAAAAATATCGATCCCACGAGGACTTAATTCCTACTATTGTTATTAATTATTGATACTATTTATTTACAGATATCTAATTAAATGGAGAAGAGAATGATTGTTTGATTGGTTGGTTGAATGTGGTTTTCCTTAATTAAAATAAATAAAATAAACAAAAGAAAATACTAAGGAAAATAACAAAAGACTCAAAGATCTATGGTTGTGAATCTTTCTAATATCTTTTAAAAGATGAAGTGATTATTTTATGTTTGTGTAATAAATCGGTTTACTAACCTGGAACACGAAATTATGCGAAAGCCTCTATCGATGGTCAGACGCAAATACCCAGTTTAACCCAATTGAACCATATGTCTATGTCAACCAAATTATATGGATTCATTAAGTTTAAGTTCCAATTATGGCTACCCCCGCCCGACAGGTATATGTCTATCTTGTAAGGAAATCTATTAAAGGGTTATCTATCCTCAAGGAAGATTGTGGGCTATTAAGTCTAAGGTTGAAACCTAAAATCCATATGTCTCGTTCATTTTAGATTTACCATATCAATCTTATTAGTGGCAATTAACAGGACGCATTAGGCTTAAGACTTAATAAGTAAGCCTTTAAATTACCCAAACTATAAAATAACCATTTATAAACCGGTGATATTAAAAGTCATCACAACCCCAGATAACTAATTTAGTTACAACACATAACTAGAGCTAGTAAAAACTTGAAAATAAAAGACATAAAGTAAAAATGCTGAAAAGTAATTGCGGTAAAGTAAATTGCAATAAAATAAAATGTTAAGGTAAAAGGATCAACTTTTACTACTACTAATTTAGATATCTCCCATAATATAATAAATAAACTTGTGATTATTTTATCAACCAGCCATATAGGCGGTAACCTGATTAAGTCAAATTAAGTTCAACCAGCCATAAAGGCGGAACCAAAATAAACCTGCCATATAGGCGGTAAGAAAATTTAATTACCAACCGACCAATCTGGCGGTATCCTTGATTAGTCAGGTTTAAACCAGATTAAAATGAATTACCAACCGACCAATCTGGCTGTATCCTTTTTATGTCAAATTTTAAATAGTGAATATATTATATTAAAGTGAGATTAAACTAAATAGCAATAGTAAAAGAATTACCTTTCACCCTAGCAGGGGAAGGTACCTCCTCATGGATGAATAGTAAAAACTGTAAAAAGTAAAGAAAGTAAATTACTATTATTACATAACGTAATTAAAATTAATTACAAAACTAAAAATTAAAAGAAACTAGATAGAAAACTCTCTATTTACATCAGAGAAATTAGGAGGAATGTACATTTGAAACTGAAATCTCGAGCTCAATTTATAGACCCTGGTAGGCCTCCAGCGTCGCGACGCCAAAGCCTTTGGCGTCGCGATGCCAGCACTTTTTGGCGTGGCATGCTGAGGGCTTGACACGTGCCGATTCTGGATAATGAGATAAGGCGACACGTGGCGAAGCGGCTAACAACTCAATTATTGTGACACGTGGTGGCTTCTGATTGGTCGGCTAAGATTTTATCCGCAACGTGTCAATTTCGGATAAGTGAGTCAATAATTGGTGCTGACATGGTGATGATGTGTGCTAACATGGCGACACGTGGTAAAGTGACTGTCGGCACCATAGAATTTCGACACGTGGCACGCTGTGATTGGTTGATGATGACATGGCATTTTGACTCGGTCAACCGGTGATGTGGACGATGACGTGGCTGACAGGTGGAGTGACATGTGGCGACACGTGGCGATGGCGACTGTCGGCACCGTAGGATGATGACATGTGGCACGGCGCACGTTAGCAAATCGGCTGTGATGGTGACACGTGGCACGGCGCACGTTAGCAAAGTCAAATTTCCTTAGATTCTTACTTGTGGACCCGACGCAAGTTAGCACTGTTCGGCGTATGTTAGGCAACGCGAAGCCAAAGGTTTGGGCGTCGCGACGCGCCCAAATTACCAAAATGCCCTTTTTACCAATTTTCACTGTTTTGCTCCAAATCACCTCCAGAATGTCCTGAAACTTTATTTATCTACAAAATAACACAAAACTCAAGAAACTATACAAAATATTAAGTTAAATGAGTGGGAAATAGTGATAGATTTACCACTCATCACTTACTTGTGTTTTGATTTTCACCGATTCGTGGAAAGGGGACGCCCGTGCCATGTTTCGACTTTTGTTCGGCTCGGGGCTGGATTCGTTCCACCGAGGCCTTGTTGTTTATTTTGGCTCGGGGCTGGATTCATTCCGCTGAGGCCGCATGGTTATTTCGGCTCGGGGCTGGATTCGTTCCGCCGAGGTCTTGTGGTTTATTTCGACTCGGGGCTGGATTCGTTCTGCCGATGACCTATGGTTTATTCAGCTCGTGGATGGATTTATTCCGCCGAAGTCATGTGATGGTATCATCTTGGGGTCGGGTTACGTCCCACCGAATCAGTCTCTTCGGTCTGGGGACGTAACATTCCCCCAGAGCCAAGTGTTTCTCTCAGCTCGGGGTCGGGTTACGTCCCACCGAGTTAGTCTCTTTGGTCTGGGGACGTAACATTCCCCCAGAGCCAAGTGTTTCCCTCAGCTCGGGGTCGGATAACGTCCCACCGAGTCAGTCTCTTTGGTCTAAAGACGTAACATTCCCCCAGAGCCAAGTGTTTCCCTCAGCTCGGGGTCGGGTTACGTCCCACTGAGTCATTCTCTTCGTTCTGGGGACGTAACATTCTCCCAGAGCCAAGTATTTCTCTCAGCTTGGGGTCAAATTACGTCCCACCGAGTCAGTCTCTTTGGTCTGGGGACGTAACATTCCCCCAGAGCCAAGTGTTTCTCTCATCTCAGGGTCGGATTACGCCCCACCGTATGATCTTATTTTCGGCTTGGGTTATCTCCTCATGGCCGGGCCTCGAGTGATCGTTTGCAAGAAATCATTCGAGCAAACTATGAAAGGCAAAAAGTGGAATAGAGACGTGCATCAATAAAAACAGTTGTAAAAAGTTATTACAAAGAAAGTAAAGTTTGTTCAAGTTTACATAGGGCCCCGTTCGAGTTACCCCTTATAAATCGGCCCGCGTAGGGGCAATTGGTTCTTCCTCAATAGGTTCGGGTGGCAGATGGCTAGGCTCGGCCTCGGGAGGAGAGACAGTGGCTTCCGCATGAACAGCTTGAGAGGCCTCGGCAATTATAGCTTCAGGGCATGAGCAGGAGCCTCAGGTCGGTTCTCTTCAGGAGCCAGGGGCATCGGGGCGACTGAAATGGGATCGAGATCCAATGCTTCTTTAGGAGAATGGGGTAGCCATTTTTGAAACTCCTCATGTGAGAGTTCTCATTTGTAGAAGCGAATGGCCGCATGGATAGGCCTCATATCCAGGTTGGGCAGTATCATGGGGATAATCTCGGCGAAGTCCCCGACCCCCTCAAGTCTGATCGCATCCCTCTCGGCCTCCAACTCAGCCTTTTTTTTCTTGAGCTCCTCACAAACCTGTGCCAACTCTTCATCTTTGGCCCTCAATTTGGACTCAACGTTGCACACTTCCACCTTCAAAATCATGTTGTCGGCCAGGGCAGCCTCCAAGTCCTTCTGGGCAGCCTCAGCATTTTTCTTTTCCAGAAAGGCGGCAGTCCTGAGAGATTTATTTGTTGAATGAGCCTCGACTGCGGCCAGTTCCAGGTCTTTTATTATTTCGTCTTTATTAGCCATCTCGGACTCCATTTAAATAAGACGGTTCTGAAGCATCTGGGCTTGGCCACCCTCAGATAGAAGGCTCATGAGGAGATCTTTGTTCTTGGCCGCCAGATAGGTTGTCTGCCGAGAAGAAGCAGAAGGTCAAAAATCACTTCAAGTAATGAACTCAGAACGGAAGTGGGGAAAAGAGGTTACATTGGCCATATGAGAACACAACCTTGTGACTACGTCCTCGGGGGAGAGATCTTCGTACTTCGGAATCTTCGCCGAATGGACTGCTTCGGCCAATTCATTGATTGCCGGCACGAAATGAGAAGTGACCTCTCTTATATCTTGACTGAGGTCTTTGGCACCAAGAATCATGGTGCCTTTCCACTTTCTAGAAGCGCCCTCCGTCATTTTTCTCTCTCTCCGAGCTTCCCGTTTTCTGCTCAGGGTATGTTCCTCCTCTATCTCTCGCGTCAGCTCGGCTTCCCCTGCCCCGATCAGACGTCTCCTTTTTCTAGCAGGTTTTAGGGGGCTGGCCGTTTGGGTTGTGATAATTGGCGATGCCCTGGGCGGAGGAGCCAAACTTTGAACAGTCGGTGAAGCCACCTCTTCAATCATTTTTTTGGCCTCGGCACTTGTTAACCGTTTCCGAGAGGGCCCGGCTTCAGCTTGGCTGGCTTTCTTTGTAGTATCGGCCAGTTGATCAAGATACTTGGGTCTCTTTGACATTCCTACAAGATGACAAAAGTGTTGGGGTTGGTGCTCTGAGCGCCAATCCCGATCGTATTTATGTTCGATTCATGAATACGAGCAATACATTTTTCCATAATATTATTAATTTAATGGAAGCACCTCTTGTCTTTTATATACGTATTCGATCTAATTTCGATTAGATTGATTAGATTGAAACTAAATCTAGTTTAGTGATATGTATATATATTAGACAAAGACCCTAGGATTTACAATGTAGTGCGCAGTTACAACATAGTTTGTAATTGACATTGGGAAGTGTCACTATAAGTTGTATATCCTTAAATTAAGTGGACTCATGCTCATGATATCCTGTGTGTATCAAGAAAGGATCTGTCAGTTCTCTGTACAGAGCATAGGTAGTCCATTTGTGATTAGCAATCTATTAAATCTATGGTCATAGAATACTTCAGAAGAGAGTTCCGAATGTTATTTAGAGATTGCTAATTGATACGTCGACGAGATTATTCCTATATAGATTTGACGTTTATATCTATATCTCTGGAATAATCAGGATACATGTGACGGAGGGATTATACGTATGCAGTGACCTCAACCTATATGATTCAGCGAGTTTATCTGTGGTCATCATAATTTGCGGGTGGGTGAATTATGGACACGAAATTAGATTTCGTGACGGATATGCCTGAATCTAGAGAGTTTCACTAATGAAATATACTCGTAGAGCACTAGGGCAACTGTTATAAATAATACTGATTATTTATGACTCGTTTAACGGATAAACGAAAAATACATGCAATCGGGACCTAATGGTCATTTCCGAATTAATGTGTATTTGTATTTAATATTTGATATTATTAAATACACATTAATTAAATATCAAATTGTGGTATTTGATATATATCATTAATATATGTATTTGAGATATTTAATGTAAATATAATACATATATTTAAGATATTTGTATTTAATTCTTTAATTATTTAATTGTTAAATAATTAAATTAATTAATAAATTAAATATCTTTTGTAATGATTTTACTTTTATTTGGCTTGATATTATTGGAATTTTTTTGGTTTACTTTATTAAAGATAATTGTTACTTTATTAAAGCAAAACTTGTTCCAATTAAAATCAAACAAAAGGAAAATAATTGTTATTTGTTTTTTAAAGCCAAATTCACGCCCAAAGTGAAAAATTGAGATTTTTGATTCTTTTTCATACTAAGACAACATCAACAATATTTTACAAAGAGAGTTGAGAGAAAATTGAAGAAAGAAATAAAGAACAAAGCCAAAAATTGGAATTTTTGTAAGTTTCTTACACTTTCTTTTCTATTATTCTTAACTTCAAATTGTGTTGTTAAGTTTGTTTCTCTACTCTTTAAGTTTGTAATTAAATTTGTTGGAATCTTGTTTGAGGATGTTATGCATGTATGATTAATTATGAACTTATTAGTGTAATTAAGCTTAAATAAATTAATTAGAAATTAAAGTTGTCATTCTAGAGTTGATTAGCCATTCATAATTAACCTATAATTGTTCTTGATTAATTTCATGATGGTGAGACTTGATTGGTGTGGTAATTGAATGATTAAAGTGTTGAATTTTATCAATTTAATGTAAATTATCCAATTTGAGTAATTTATGAAATTAGGGTTCTTAACCCATTCAAATTCTGGCGCTTTTCATATATATGATATAATTTGATATATATTTGATGTGTGTCAAATTTGGGATTGATTGAATTTGATCTTGGTGTGTTTTGAATAAATTGGGCCAAATTGCAATTAATGAAAAGTTCAGGGGCTTTTTCGTAATTCTGGAAAATTACTGGGCAGTTTGTGCAAATCTGAAAAATTTTCTGGTTTTGTTGCAAAATTGTAAAAAATATTTTGGGATTGATTTGGAATCAATTAAATATGTAATTGACATATTTAAAACTAAAATAATTAAATTACAAAACTTTGGGGTCTTATTGTAATTAATGATAAATCTGATTTTTCTGATAAAAATTCAATTTTTATTTATTGAGTAATTAGAATAAATTGGTTTATTTTAATTGCCAAAGAAAAATATTTATCGGAAATTATTTCGGAGTGAAAATACGCGAAAAATGGTGAAAAACGGCGTTACCGGATAACGGCAGCCCAAACAGCGAACTGGTCACTGTTCGGGCAGCCTACGTATTGTCCAAATGTTTTAGGGGCTGACCTGGGCAGTCCCCATGAGCTTTGGTTGGTCGGTTTGGCCGAAAACGCGTTTTATATTATTTTACAGAAAAACGTTTTCGTAAAAGTTTCGCGGTGTTTCTATATTATTTATATCGTTATTTGATATCGAATAAATATGTTTAGGTGAAATATGAATGAATTATTAATATTTGATATTGAATAATTTATTCGTAAGTTTAAAAATTTTAAACTACGATTTCACCCGAACCGCGCTCCTTCCGCTGCGCCTCTCTGATTTGACCCCAACAAAAAGCACGATCAGCTCGGCATTCCAAAAAAAAGAGGGGGGCAAAACACACAAATAAACAATCTCAGGGAATTCTAGGAGGTCAGCCAATAAATCAGTAGGGATCTACCTAGCCGCCCCGGGACCTTCGGAGGAGCAGTCCGGATAAGGCCCGTCTCGACGAAGGACGCATCGTTAACCAGTTTCTTCTAATGGTCAGCATATCGTCGAGCGTGCTTTATCTGCACCCGGATCCTGTGAGAGACCTTGGGGGCATCCCTCCAGCAGGCTGAAGAGATTCAATAAGTTAAAATTCTATCATGAAAGGGGAAAAATAAAAACATTAAGAGTTTGGTTCCTAACCTCCCGCCCTAAAGATATCTGGGACTGAAGTATCTTCCTCAAATGTTCTCAAAGTCCGACCTCAATCTCTCGTGGCCCAGAACCACATGGCTTTGAAGTTCTTATTAGAGTCGGGTAGTTTGCGGACGATGTTGGATGACTCGGCATAGACAGATAGATAGTACCAACCGTGATGTGTTCTGGGGTTGGCCTTCAGTCTATATAGCCTCTTCACCTCTTCACCTTTCAAGGGTCGGTTTACCGAGGCCTGCCCGATGCCAAATCACATACAACCTGGCTAGAATCCTCCAACTGTTCAGATTCAGCTAACAGTGGGCGATTTCCATTCCGGCCAACAACCATGTAAAGTATGGTTGAATGGGCAACCGAAGGCCATACTCGAAGAAGGCCGGGAGAAGGGCAACCGATCCCTCATCAGGTTGGCTGGCACGATCAAATGGGCGAGGGACTTCAAAGGCAATGTCTATTGGGATCTCATAGCGTTGTCGGAGCAGGGCCAGATCATCCTCAGATATCTTGGAAGACCGATCCATATCCAATGTCGAGTAGTCGAGTTCGTCGGGTTCCGGATCCTTCCGAGGAATTCTGTGGTGGTAAGTGTCTTGTTCAATTTCGGAGGGAGTAGGGGTGGTATCAGGGTCCTCTATGCTGAGTGCCCCCCGAGCTTGAGGAAAGTTCTTCGGCATGAAGAGACGAAGGTTTTGCAGGGTTTGCCGAGGAAGACTCGATGTCAGACATTCCTGACAACCGAATGGGTGAAAAGGTCAGTCAATGATTAATTTCGAATTATCAAGAACTCGGTCAGTTATCCTAAATTTCTAGGGAACTAAGCCTATTGTCTCTATATACCCTATCAATGTCCACAAACAACAAGTATTTTCCTAGCTACATCAAGCCAAACACAAACCCAAAAACAACCCGAAGTTATCTTAACTAATACCAATCATCCTACCAAACGCATATACACAACGAAAATCCCAAAACAAAGACGTGTTTCACTGCATACAGCAAAAACATAAACAAACTCAAAAAAGAAAAACAGCAGGGTTCACAACTCGTGAAACGTAAAGCAATGAGGTCGTTCAGAGACTTACTTGGTTCTTCTTGAAGGATTGAAGGTTGCCCTGTGCGGCCTGGTCGTTCGTTGATTTCACTGGTCACAGTTGGGAGAGAAGAGAGTTCTTGCAGTTGGGGAAATTCAAATTTTCGAAAAAGATGTGAAAAAGGTTTGATTTGCCTTCTTATAGTTAGACCGATGCATTTGTAGTTGTTGGATTGAACAAGAGCATCGGATGTACGCCACATGTCGCATTCAGAAGTGATCTGCCATAGTTGGATGAACGGCTGAGATTGGGCATCTTTTGAGTTGGCGGTGACGGTCGGTTTACTTGCTTTTTGGTGGGACGCCGACGGATGGTTGACAAATGCCAGGTAGATAAAACCCTAGAAGTGATTTGATGGCAATTTAATGGGATGTGATGGTTGCGCGTCTCAAGGAACGGTTTCCAAAAGGGTAATAAAGAGGTTCCTCTTTGGTTGGAAAGAGATCAGACCGAGCACAAAAATTGTACCGAGGACAAGATGATTTCGGATCGATGAGTTTTCTCTTTTAGTTTCGACTGCGAAGGTCGGCCACCAGTTTATCAACCACACCATTCTTTTTATAGTTCTCGGCACCAACTCGTATACTCGTTGGAACCGAAAACTATGGGATAGATGCTGGTGATAAATTCTGGTACCAAGGCATTTGAACAGTACGACAATGGTAGAAGAGATATTTTCCTCTGCATAGAAGACCAGCTTCCACAAAGGTTAACTTTTCATATGGTATTGCTGACCACATGAAATGACATATGCCAACAGTAACGGCCGAGCACCTGGTAACCCTTGACCGACCACTTCAGAACGGATGGTTAAATATGTTCGGATCGGCAGCAGCATCCTCAGTTCAGAGGACCATTGTGACCGACCTCATGAAGACCGGTCTGATGACGATATATTTTCCATTGCCTCATTCTTACAGGATAAAATGATGGGACATCATTCTTACAGGTGCAGAATACAAGATAAGGTGATGGGACATAATAATAAAAGAAGTAAGATATTTTCGGCCAAGTGGCCTTGGGGGAAAAAATTACATTAATGAGCTCATAAGAGTGACATCATCTAGATGGGGGAACAACACCGCCTCCTTACTAGTATAAATAGGAGGGGGAAACACATTTGTAAGGGTTAGCTAGTTGATTATCAAAAAACGAGACTACAAAAGAAGGAATAGAACTATCCTGTAAACTCTAACAGCTCGGTTTTTACATTGATCGATCACAAAACAGGTCGGCCGAGCACGTTTAAGTAATAAAACATCTCACCCATTCTGTGCCCGTGGACGTAGGTTGGATTCGATCCACCGAACCACGTTAAACTCTTTGTTGATAAGTGTGTTCATCTACTTTATAGCCAAAGTTTGCTTTTGGTCTCCCATAACCAAACAAATTCACAGTTGAATGAGGATTGTCTGGGGAGCAGTATTCCCTTATTGCCCCTGAGACGAAAATCCGCCGTCAACAGAAGGTGCCCATTTATCTGGTTCCGCACTCACCGTTTGTCCGCTTTAGTTTCTGATGGATGTCTGGTCCGCACAGTTTTATTCTCAAACTCAACATATGAGGCATCCTAAGCTCCTACGATATACGACTCAAAGCAAAGACATTTTGAGTCATATAAAGGTTGAGGACGCATGATGGTGGAATAAATTGTTTAGCTTGTCCGGTCAACACGGTTTTATTTCCAATTTCAACATAGAAGACCTCTTGCGAGGTGTGTGACTTGAACTCGAGCACTTTGAGTTATATGAGGATTGAGTGCACCTAGATGATATTATCGGCTACTACATTTTTATGAATATACACATTTTTTCATCCTTATTAAGGATTTTTGTCCGTTTGAAACTACAGTGGGCTCTATTGTACCTATGGGTCTAACGTGGTCCGACCCACATGACTCTATTCCTAAATTATATGAAGATTGAACATAAATACATATTACCATCAAATATCTCAATTACATTACATTTTGATATAAAAATGATAAGATAAAATTAACTCAAAAACAATCTATTTACTGTTCAAATTTAATTTACATAAATAAAAAGTGAAAATATTTAATTTCCAAATCCTGTCATATTATTTATTTTTAAAAACAAATCCCACCTTGCTAAGTTGCTTATTTGACTGTTCAGAGCCAAGGAAATGTAAATTAGCGTGCAAGTTGGAATCAAAACGACGTGTCGTCCAAAGATAGAATTCTTTGTCCAGCTTAATCCTTATCTTATCCCGTATAAATTATTTAAAATCATTCTACGTCTTAGGTGTGATGTCTAACAATCACGTGTTTCGTTAATCGTAGCTCATAAATAGCACATTGGCTCTTGCTAAAGGCCACCAGGTGCTTGCGATTATCTCCACCATTAATTCTTCCTACAAGACCAAACTTAAAAGATCAATTTAATAATTTTTTTTTTTTTTAAATATTGAAAATCTCGATGTTAAATTAACCGATTCCGTTTAAGTGGAGTAGTGAAAATCTCTATATGTCTCAGATTCTTATAAAAAATACATCATATGAACTCGAATTCATGACTTGACCACTATGTGTTAAGTCATTTGTTATTAAGCCACACCCATTGGAACTCAATTTAAGAAAAGCTAAAGGGCTAAATACCACTCATTTTTACAAACTATCATATGCCTACCTCAAATTATGAAAATGAGTCATTTTACATCCAAATTATTATTTTTTGGAGTACAAATATCCTTTTTATAATTAGTATATGAGTGTTAAATATTCGTAATTACTGATTTTTAACGAAAATATCTTTTTTACATAACATATGGTAGATAAATATATTTTTTTTGAGTGGATTGATGATAAATTCCTTTCAATTAAAAATTAGTCTTTAATATTTGTAATCGGACAGACTCGTTTTTCATTGGATCGGACAAAAGCCTGCAGGACTTTGCCATCCCACGGTAGTTATTAGTAGGGGCACAAATACAAGCCCGTGGGCTTACCGCTACCGACCCGACTAAGCCCAGGTAACATTCTTCTCTTATACATACTAAAGTACGCCAGTTACTATTTCTCATTCTGGGCCTATTTCAAATCTGTATATAATCTCTTAATTTTGCATGAAAAAAATAAACTCTTCAAACATTACTTAGTTGCTAAATAAATGAGTCATATCATCAAAATTGTTCTAAAATAGATATCAATTGAGATTTTTCAAATTAGATTTTATTTCTCACTCTTCAACATTGAAGAGTGATTTATTTCTCTTCAAATGTTATTGTTGACGGCTGATTTTGTCTCAGGGCAATATGAGAATATTACTCCCGGACAATCCTCCATCAATAGTGAATTTGTTCGGTTATGGGGGAACCAAAAGCAAATTTAGCAAAAGAGAGATAAATACGCCAATCGACAAGAAGATTTAACGTGGTTCGTCGATCAGATCCAACCTACGTCCACGGGCACAAAACGAATGATACTTTTATACCGAGATATGTTTCTCTGATATCTCTTGTGTTTACAAGCCTGATCGTAATGATCTTGATATTGATTTCATCTCTTCTTTATTCTCCCTCCTTACCTATGCTCACCCTCTTATTTATAATAGTGTAGAAATCAGATTCCTTCTCCTACAAGAATTTCCTAGTTGAAACAATTTCTTTTTCCCATAAGGATTCCTAATCAAAACTACATTTACTTTCTTTATCCTACTAGGACTCTGACTCACCAGTTTTCCCCATGAAAGTAGGATAACTTGTCATCTTATCCGCAAAAATAGAGTGTCATCTTCTGGAGCATATCTCGCCATCTGGTCGGTCTTCATGAGGTCGGTCATGATAGTCATTTGAACTGAGAATGCTGCTGTCGACCTGATAATTGCCCGGTCATCTTGAACTCAAGTGCTCGGTTACTAACCGTAAAGTTCCCGGCCCCTTACTGTTGACTCTTTAGTGGTCGGGTCGGCATTAATAATCTTGACTGAGAAGTGAATTACCTTTTTTACCCATGTCGTGCTGCTTAAATAACATAGTGCCTAAAAACACCATCAACATCTGTCCCCTAGTTCTCGGTTCCAACGAGTATGCAAGTTGGTGCCGGGAACTATATAAATATGGTGTGCTGATCGCCTTGCTGGTGATCGCTCCAGAAATCACATAGAAATTGCCTTCGCCATCAACTAAGTCTTCTGTTTCTATCTTCATATCCTCGGTTATTGGAGATGCTGACCCTATTCAGAACGATTCTCCACCTCAAAGCAAATTGCTTACTTGGGTCGTTCCATCAGGAGATGAAGTTCCTCTTGTTGTCCAAACTAAAAATGACTCCTCCTCTGTAATATATGTACCAGAGATTTGGAGGTCCTGACCCCTGACTGATCCAATCTCGATTGTGAGGAGAAAATTTTGCCTCTGAGCTAACGATGATGTGCTCGGTGGCATGTGATCCTGTCTCGAGCTGGGAGAGATGCTCGGACCTGGGGGAATGTTACGTCCCTAGTCCGAAGGACTGACTCGGTGGGACGCAACCCGACCCCGAATGAAGAGAGGCACTTAGACCTGGGGGAATGTTACGTCTCCAGTCCGAAGGGCTGATTCGGCGGGACGTAACCCGACCCCGATTAAAGAGAGGCACTTGGACCTGGGGGAATGTTACGTCCCCAGTCCAAAGAGGTAGACTCGGTGGGACGTAACCCGACCCCGAGTGAAGAGAGGTACTTGGACCTGGGGGAATGTTACGTCCCCAGTCCGAAGGGCTGACTCGGTGGGACATACCCCGACCCCGAGCTGAGAAAGGCACTTGGACCTGAGGGAATGTTATGTCCCCAGTTCAAAGAGGTAGACTCGGTGGGACGTAACCCGACCCCGAGTGAAGAGAGGCACTTGGACCTGGGGGAATGTTACGTCCCCAGTCCGAAGGGCTGACTCGGTGGGACGTACCCCGACCCCGTGCTGAGAAAGACACTTGGACCTGGGGGAATGTTACGTCCTCAGTCCGAAGGGCTGACTCGGTGGGACGTACCCCGACCCCGAGCTGAGAAAGGCAATTGGACCTGGGGGAATTTTACGTCCCCAGTCCAATTGGCACTTGGACCTGGGGGAATGTTACGTCCCCAGTTCAAAGAGGTAGACTCGGTGGGACGTAACCCGACCCCGAGTGAAGAGAGGCACTTGGACCTGAGGGAATGTTACGTCCCCAATCCGAAGGGTTGACTCGGTGGGACGTACCCCGACCCCGAGCTGAGAAAGACACTTGGACCTGGGGGAATGTTACGTCCCTAGTCCGAAGAGCTGACTCGGTGGGACGTACCCCGACCCCGAGCTGAGAAAGGCAATTGGACCTGGGGGAATTTTACGTCCCTAGTCCAAAGAGGTAGACTCGGTGGGACGTAACCTGACCCCGAGTTGAATAACCAAGTGGCCTCGACGGAACAAAATCCAACCCCCACTCGAATAATCAAGTGGCCTCAGCGGAACGAAATCCAACCCCGAGCCGAATAATCAAGTGGCCTCGGCGGAACGAATCCAGCCCCGAGCCGAATAATCAAGTGACCTCGACGGAACGAATCCAGCCCCGATCCGAATAATCAAGTGGCCTCGGCGGAACGAATCCAGTCCCGAGCCGAATAATCAAGTGGCATTTGCGGAACGAATCCAGCCCCGAGCCGATTAACCAAGTGGCCTCGGCGGAACGAATCCAGCCCCGAGCACTGGTTAATCCTTGGGACTTATTCAGATGGGAAGTGTATCCACCTTTGAAGCCCTATCGAATCTGACTTGGGCGTCCCCTTGTCAGACCGACGAAAAAATAAAAACAAAACTTTAGAAAATAAAATCAAAAAAGTGTAAACAACAGCACAGATACCTTAGAACAGCATCCCGTCCGAGGTCTCCAAAACACAATTCTGAATCTTTCAATTCAGTGTCCTGGCGAACCAGGATTTGGATCAAAGAGCGTTTAAAATGGTAAGGGCACATCCTCTGTACGCCAGGTCACTGTGGAGCCTGAGTATTGTGCGAGGGCTCCTCCTTACAACGCTGGAGCAGACACACGCCACGGGGGCACAACGCCTCCCCGTGATGTGCCTCTCTTGGATCCAAATGATGAATGGATCAAAGAGTGTCCGAGATGCTAATGGCACATTCCTCCTTAGGTCCGGTGTCATTGGAGCAAGCAATTGTCCCGGGGGCATCTTCTCTCCCCGTGCTATGTTTTCTCACGGATCCATTACATCGGGTAAGTGAGGATCAGAGAGTGTTCGAAACATTTAAGGGCACATTCCTCCTTATGTTCGGTAACACTGGAGTAAGCAATCGCCACAGGGGTATCATCCCTCCCCGTGCTATGCTTCTCACGGATCCTATGCATCGAGTATGTCCCTGAATATTCCGATGACCCCGAGCTAAAAGAGACACTTGGTTCCGGGGGAATGTCCCGTCCCCAGACTAATGAGCATGACTCGGTGGGACGTAACCCGACCCCGAGCTGAAAGAGGTACTTGGCTCTGGGGGAATGTCCCGTCCCCAGACCAATGAGCATGACTCGGTGGGACGTAACCCGACCCCGAGCTGAAAGAGGTACTTGGCTCTGGGGGAATGTCCCGTTCCCAGACCAATGTGCATGACTCGGTGGGACGTAACCCGACCCCGAGCCGAATAATCAAATGGTCTCGGCGGAACGAATCCAGCCCCAAGCCTGTATCTTGTTTGTTCTACGTGCTTGTAAACTTGCATTCACCGATAAGAACACGACTGTCATAACAGGTCCATAAATTGTCTACCCCATAGCCATCTTCTTCAATGTAGCAATCAGATCTTGCTTCGGAAACAATTTTGACACAAATTTAAACCAAAAGTGCAGTGTGGGATCTAAAATTAACATCCCGTATCCAGCCATCCTTGATGTTCTCACCAAATCATAAGGTTTTGAAGATGCAAAAGTCTCCAAAAACGAGGCCGTTTTGGCAGAGGATGCTGAAAAAGCAGATGAAAACAAAGAATAATAAGGAGATGCTCCATTGTAAGCCCTCGTCGTCGACTTCCTTAAAAAATCTGTCAACTTGAAGTAATCTCTCGATTGCGTCTGGGTTTTCAGAAGGTTCAGGTGGATTCTGCCAACTGGGTCTGTGAATACACCCGTGATTTTCTTCTTGTTACATTGTTGGCCATGCAATTATCTTCAACTCATGCTGTATAATAGCGAGTTCTTGTCTTCAAGGCTCCATGGGTAGTAGCAAGCCTTTGATTCTCTGTCGCAAAATTCTGCATCTCCACGTGTTGTGCCGCAATCTTCTGTTCCATAACTTCCGTGCATTCTCAAATCAAGGTTGCAGAAGAGAATGATGTGGAGACCAATTTCCAAAAAGAAAGTTACACTCTTGAAGCAGAAGTTAAGATTTACTCTTTAAGAGTCGATTTAGTGCATTCAGAGGCATACAAGGTGCTTTATCAATACTGGAATCATCTTTCGAGGGTCGTAATGTGAAGAAATTTGATGCTGCATTTGCAGTTGATCCCTTCTACCATCGAACATCTGCTCAGTTTGATGAAGGTGGAGCCAATGGGCTCTTGTTGAATAATCTTGGAGTGTATGCTGGATGTCAGGTGCTATTTGATTCTCGGGAAGTACCCGGGAAGGGCATGTCATCTGCAACAACCATTTGGGATCATAGTCAACCAAATTGATGAAGCTAATAAAAGGTTGTCGGATACTTTTTTTTTTCTCCAGAAATCGATAGACCAAGTTGAAGCTGTGTATAATAATGAAGTCGAGCCTGATGATGTTGAATTTGATGATTGTTGGATCAATGATTTTGATCATGATGACCAACCACGTGTTGATGAGAACCACAATGATGCAGATCATTCTTTCACTGGCTATCAAGAGGTTTTGTCGCAGACTATGTGTTCATTATTTGAAGAATTTAATATGAATTTGTACACTGGTTTCTCTCTCCCTGTCCATATGTGATTTCCATCTTTTGCAATTGTCTTACTACGTGAGCCGCTTTTTGTTGAGTTCCCCACAGACGGCGCCAACTGTTGACGGCAGATTTTGGTCTCAGGGCAATATGAGAATATTACTCCCGAGACAATCCTCCCTCAATAGTGAATTTGTTCGGTTATGGGGGAACCGAAAGCAAACTTAGCAAAAGACAGATAAATACGCTAATCGACAGAGAGATTTAACGTGGTTCGGCTGGCAAGATCCAACCTACGTCTACGGACACAAACCGAATAATACTTTTTATTACTGAGATATGCTTCTCTGATATCTCTTGTGTTTTACAAGTCTGATTGTAGTGATCCTGATATTGATTCTGATCCTCATCTCAACTCTCAACTTGTTACCCCCTTACGCACACTCTACCCTTCTATTTATAATAATGTAGAAATCAGATTCCTTCTCCTACAAGAATTTCCTAGTTGAAACAATTTCATTTTTCCCATAAAGATTCCTAATCAAAACTACTTTACTTTCTTTATCCTACTAGGACTCTGACTCACCAGTTTTCCCCATGAAAGTAGGATAACTTGTCATCTTATCCGCAAGAATATGGTGTCATCTTCTGAAGCATATCTCGCTATCTGGTCGGTCTTCATGAGGTCGGTCATGATAGTCCTTTGAACTGTGAATGCTACTGTCGACCTGATAATTGCCCGGTCATCTTGAACTCAAGTGCTCGGTTACTAACCGTAAAGTTCCCGGCCCTTTACTGTTGACTCTTTAGTGGTCGGGTCGGCATTAATAATCTTGACTGAGAAGTGAATTACCTTTTTTACCAATGTCGTGCTGCTTAAATAACATAGTGCCTGAAAACACCATCAACAGTTATTATATAATATTTTATCATTTTTCACTGTATTATAATGGTGATAGTTATGGTTACTAATAAATATTTATGTATTAAAATAATATAATTAAAGCGGATCTCATTTAATTTGATTAAAATAATATAAATTTATTTATATTATCTCTATTCTATTAATATTATATAATTTTTATATCACCTAAAATCATATAACTAAAGTGGACCCTTTTAGTTTGATTAAAATAATATAATTTTTATATCATAAAAAATTGATCACGCATAGTCTCGCATGCACAAACATGAACTCCCCATTTGGCTATCTTGTCATTGGAGAACGTTTAGTCATTGGTACCCTTTTTCTCTTTTTAACTTTTGTTGCATGGTGGTTGAAAATAATGAAAGCACTTTCATGTTGGTGGGGTTTTAATTTTGTGGGAATTGAAATGGTGGATACAATAATCATTAATAATCATAAAGCCAAAGTTTAATCAGTAAATTGCTCAAATCTTTACAACTTATGATCATCCTCATGATTTTCTTATGTTTCATGATTTGAATTGAAACCAAAACACTCTAACCTGTAATTTGATACGCTATCTTAGAGAAAAGTACTTCCCACGTGATTGTTTTCTTTTATTGTTATTGGTATAGTAAGTAGTACTTGTTGTTTCCATGGGGCGTGTATTGATAGTGTAGGGTTGATGATTTGATCTTGAGGTTCTGAATTCGAATTCAGGGAATACGTTTTTTTTAAGAATCTGAGATAGTTGAGAGTTTTACCTACTCTATTTAAATTCGAAAAGAGTGATTTGATAGCGGGATTTATAACTATTCTAAAAGAAAAAAAAAAGTAGTACTTGATACCTTTTCTTGAATTTGAAAGCCATCAAGCATTTGACCCACATCCACAACCCATTAATTGAATATCAATTATACCACTTTCTTTCTTCAGCCATGTTAGTATGTCTGAAAAACACCCGATATTAATTTATCTATTCGGACATATCTTCGAACACATGACTAACATTTTCCCTTCTTTTTTAACTCCCAACCGTCCCTCATGTACTACCAAAAATGATTTTGGATCATTTTCGTTGCCTTTTATTTTAATGACTAATATTAAAAGATTTATGTTGCCAATCCGGAAAAGTTTTTTGTTTGACTTTGTTTGGTGGATATAATTCGTTGGGAATTAATAGCTAAACTAATTTGTAATTAATGACATTAATAGCTCAATTAAGCTGTGTAGCAGCGGTTTCAATTTATCTATATGGGAGACCACATTATTAATGGCCATGTTTGGTATGCAACATTATACCATTCTTTCATTTCGTTATTCTTTTTATTTAATTATTTATCGAAAATTATTTTGTAATTTGTATTTATTTTTCTTTCTTTCAAAGAAATTTTATTTTAAACTTAAAATAGGTTATTATTTAAGTATTTAAAAATTAATACAATGCAACACTAAATGTTGTATAATATTAATATAATATAGTACAATATAGTATCAAAAACTTTACAACATTAATATAATACAATGTTAATACAATCACTACAAGAAAATGGATTTTTAGCGTCCAATACTTTAGCGTTGAAATTTATTTCAACGCTAATAATAACTTTTAGCGTCGCAATATTATTCGACGCCAATTATCACAATTTTAGCGACGAAAATGATATGTGACGCCAAATGTTCAACTTTTATCGTCGAATAGTATTTCGACACTAAAAATAAGCCTTATAGCGTCGAACACGTATTTGACGCCGAAAATTTGACATTTAGCGTCGACGAAATTGTGTCGCTAAAGGTCTATGAAGATACCACCGACAATCATTTTATCTTTAGCGTCAACTTTTAATATCGACGCTGAAAATCCTGACATTTAGCGTCGATTTGTTTATTCGACGCTAAAAATCGGACATTTAGCGTCGAAATAAGGGATTCGACGCTAAAAATATATTAAAATGCAGAATGTCACCAACCTTTCTCTCCCTCTGCTTTCTCTCATCCTCTGCAATCTGAGACTCTCTCCTCTGCAACCTCACAACTCTCCTACAAATTTTAAATAAAATTGTAATTAATTTTCCATAAGGTAAATCTTCTTTCATATTTATTTATTATTTTTCTTGATATTTGCAAAGAATAATTATATATCTGACTTAAATATTTCATATTTCCTTATTATTTTTATTTTTTATGATTATGTTTATTATATACTTTTTGTTAGTGGTTTATGATTCATATACGTAGATTAGTTAATTAACTAAATATATTTTTTATGTCAACTAATTAATTTATCAACTAAATATATATGTATATGCAGCTTAAATAAATAATTAACGAAGTAGTAATGTTAATGAGTGCAATATGATGTTTAATAATTATATTATTATATTTAGATATTTGACTGAAATGGATAGAAATTGGATGAGCTCGCTGGATAGATTGAGTTTTGAATATCGTAATGGAGTGTATGTGAGCTTTGGTCTAGTAAGAAACACGAGGTAAATTTTAAAATAAACGAAAATTTATAATTCTCTTTATTTTCGGTACTTACAGTGTTGTTAAATGCATGATAAATGTCACGCAAATGCAGAAAATCGAAGTCAATTGCGTTTTAACCACCGTGGAAGTTCGAAGCCATTTATCTAACATCGTGCCGAACATTCTGAGGTAAATATATCCTAACGTAAAATTCAACAGTTCATTGTTTTTACTAATGTGGAATAATACTAAATGTATTTTATGTTTTTAACAGAGTAGCACATGTGAGGTGCAATCATTTCCTGATTTTTTCCGAGTGACGCATTACAATGAGAAAAACAAATGGATAAATGAAGAAGCCGAACGCTGCTATGTAAGTTTCAGTTTTTAAAATAATATAATTTTATTATATATGTTAATATTTTTTTCAAATTCTAACATTAACTTATTTTTTTTTTAAACAGAACGAAATGATGGAACTCCAACATCAAACTCAGGAGACAGGGTCCGACCCGATACCAGATGAGGAGTTGTCGCAATTGGTTTTCAAGAATCAGACAGCTTACAACGCCGGCCTTGGCATTCGTAAGAAGCCGACATTATCTGCGCGCAATATTGTTAATTCAGACAATGTCTCATCTCTTCGAGACCAGTTAGCCACCACCCAAGACCGGCTAGCCACCACCGAAGTGTAGGGGTTTTAGGGGCAGAATCCGGTAACGCAGCGGAAGCGGCGGAAGATCGTATCTTCCGATTTCAAAACTTTTTCTCGGATTAATTAAATAAACATATTTATTTAATTATCCAATAATCAAATTATGAAATAAAATTCAAATGAATCATATTCAAGTGAATTTACCGAAATGCCCTTATATTGGTATTTTGTCCATTTTAGTCCGAAATTGATCTAATCAATTTTGAATGATTCTAAATCATTTCTAAGATGAACTTAGCATGTTCAAAACATCAAAACACCAAAAGCAACTAAATCCCCAAATTTGATCCATTTGGTCGAATGCCTCCCAAAGGTGGCAATTTGTGCACTTTGTCATTTCATGCTTCAAAACACATCAAGATGTAATCCAATCAACATGAAACTTTATATGCATCATATACACATCCAAATACAAACATAAATGAAAACCCCCAAATTTGGAATTGGTCATGAATCCTAATTTTTCAATTTCTTCAAATTGGACAAATTAGACCAAATTGGTTAAATACAATATTTCAATCATGTTTCTTCCATCCATTTCAAAGTATCAACACAATGAAACAACTCAAGATCAAATCTAGGTCATCTAAGAGTGGGTCAACAACTCTAGATTAGCAACATGGTTTCCAAAACCTTAAAAGAAAGCTTATAACTACAATAGTCACAACCTTCCTTCATCATACATGCACAACACTTCCATCAAAACTTCCATCAACAAAAACACAAGGAATAAAGAAAGAAATAACCTAAGAACATCATATGTTAAAGCCTAGATCCTAAGGAACATTTTCCTTTCTAATAGCAAGTTGGAAAACTCACTAAAATCCAAGCTTTCTTTGATTTCTTCTTTCTTTCTCACAAGCTTCATTTGCTTCCATTAATGGAGTTTTTCTTTAAAGTGTATTAGGTTAACAATGAAATGAAATGAAAAACATATATACTTGTATCAAAGATGCCTTGGCCGAAATTCACCAAACCAAATACAAGTTAATTAATTTCAATTTCATTTCACCTTACATTTGATCAACTTGATAAAATATCTTAATAACACTTTATAGATATTTAATTAAGTCAACAATGCAACTAAGAAAAATATATCTCTTATATATTAAGTGTATTGGCCGAAATTAAAAGAAAATAAAGGAAAAAGATATTTTTATTTTTCAAACAATTTTGAACAAATATCTTAAGAAGTCAAAATCAATTTGACAACCTTTTCTTTAATGTAAAGTCAAACATTTACACTTATAATCATTTCCTAACTTTATCATTTGGTGATATATTTATATTTTAATTATATTAATCATTTAACAATTAAATAATTAAATAATTAATTAAATACAAATATATCAAATATATGTATTATATTTACTTTAAATATCTCAAATACATATATTGATGATATATGTCAAATACCTTTATTTGACTATTTATTAATGTGTATTTAATAATATCATATATTAAATACAAATACACATTAATTAGGAAATGACGGTTCGGCCCGTTCGCATGTATTTTTCGTTTAACGATTAAACGATTTATAAATAATCATCATTATTCATAAATGTTGCTCTAGTGCTTTACGAGTATGTTTCATTATTGAGACTCTCTAGATTCAGGTATATCCGTCATGAAATCCAATTTCATGTACATAATCTATCCACCCGTAGATTATGACGATCACGGATAAACTAGCTGAATCATACAGGTCGAGGTCATTGCATACGTATAATCCCTCCGTCACAGGTATCCAGATAATCCCAGAGATATAGATGTAAACGTCAAATCTCTATAGGTATTATCTCGTCGACGTATCTATTATCAATCTTTAAATACACTCGGAACTTACTTCCGATGTATACTGTGGCCACAGATTTAACAGACTGCTAAATATATATGGACTACCTATGCTCTGTACACAGAACTGACGGATCCTATCTTGACACACACAGGATATCCTGAGGATCGATCCACACCCAACGAACAGGCGGATGTCTGATCTAAATAGATCGGTGACGTGACTGCCATCTAAGTGTGGAGGATGTCTCATACATCACAGTGGTGTCTCAAGTCGAAGGACCACTATGCTACTCAACCCGAGAAGATTCTTATTGACGTTGGCGTACCATCCATTAAGAATCTTCGGTGAGCCGTTCAGTGTTTATCCACTATAAACACCTACACGTCTATACGAGTCTCCCTAGACTCATGGTTCATTGGGATAAACCATCGGACCAAGTCTCGATATACGACATGTATTGGTCTCAACGGATTTGACTAACCGACCCGTGTTAGCAAATCTTGACCAGGAACTATGTTTGATAATATACATATAGCAGTGACACTTCCCAAAGTCAATTACAAAATAACTTTGTAACTGTGTACTGCATTATATATTATCGGGCTTTTGTCTAATATATACATATCACTAAATCATATTTAGTTTCAATCTAATCGTAATCAGATCGAATATGTATATAAGAACAAGAGGTGCAACCATAAATAAGTAACATTATGGAATAAGGGGATGTTTGTATTCATGAATCAGACATAAATACAGCCCGGATTGGCGCTCTGAGCACCAACCCCAACACGAAGACCAGCTAGTCACCACCCAAGACGAGCTGAAGAAGACTAAGGAGGAGCTACAACAGGTCAAGGTGGACCACGAGAAGAAGTTGGAGCAGTTCGAACAGCAAATGCTGGCTTTCCGGAAGATGTTGGTGGCCTCACTCAGTGAGGGTGCATTGGGCTCGAGCGCCCCCATCACAATAGCAATAAATTTTATATCCATTTATATAAACATTTTGAACAAATAGTTTTAATATAATATGTATTTTTTTAAAAAAAATTTCAATATAATAATAAAATAATTATTATAATATTTCGTAATTCTGTTATTAATCAGGAATTTTTTTTTTCAAATAATTAAAATATTAAATTAATTATTTTAGACCAAAAAGCAGTAAATTAATATTATTTTTAAAAAAAACACATTTGTTAACTATTTTCGTCGAACTAGTTGACGCTAAATGTGTTTTTGGCGTCGACTATATTCGACGCTAATAGTTAAAAAATCACCGCTGTAAGTATACAAATATTATTTTTTTAATTTACTTTAGAGTCGTTTCGTTTCGACGCTAAAAGTCTATTTTTTAGCATCGAATTATTTCGTCGCAATACCTGACTTATAGCGTTAGAAACTTTTTTTTAGCGTCGAAATAAATTGGACGCAAAATGATAGTTTTTAGCATCGAATCTCTTTAATTCGACGCTAAATATTGTCCTCGTCCATGTTTGGGCGTCCAATTTTTGCGTCTAATTAATTCGACGCTAAGTTACATTTGCGTCGAAAGTTTGGCTTTTGGCGTCGATTAGTTTCGACGCTAAATGACATAATTTTTGTAGTGAATATAACCTAATATAATACACTCTACATTAAATAATACAATGTACTATATAATACAATATTATGTGCCCAATCATCATAAAATAATTGGACCATTTTCTTGAAATCCTATGAACGATGGCTCTTTTTAAAATTAAATATAGATTTGAATAAAACAAATTGACTCATTCCAACACCAAACTATATTGATTACACCAAAAATTAAAGAATAAAAATGTAAATTTCCATGGAAAAAATGAATAGATTTGAATCCCCCAATATTTTAACATTACTTTTAATTGTTGATGCAATCTATGGTAGAGTCATATAGAGGTGAGTAAACATAATCACTTTTAATCAATTCAAAAATTTATTAAAATAAATAATATAATTTTAATCTACTCTCACTAAAATAAAAAGTATCTGATATATTTTATGAAAATCAAAATTTTTCTCACTGAATTAATATTCTAACTACTCCATTTTGTACAAATTTATTGAACTTTATATAATATATATACCATATATAATACACAAGAAAATAAATATGTAAATGGTAATAACAAAAAGTGTGAATACTAGCATTTGAGTTTGTCTTCAACAGCAATGGAGTTCTTGCAATGAGCAATTGCAGCTTGAATTGCAGCTTGCAACTCTTCCATGGTACTGTCACTTGTTGAAGAAGAAATGTTTGTTGTTGCAACAAGTAACCCACTATTTGTAGGAGACGTTCTGATTGATGCAGGGGCTGAAGAAAAGTCACCTCTTGATCTTCCTCTAATCAAATGATCTTGCTTATTCCTAAAGCTTAAATTACCTGAAAACGAATATGGTTGCCGTTGGAAATGGTGACCATTTTCTCTCCTTCCTCTGAAAATCAACAATGGCCTAACCATTCTCACATACTTTTTTATCACATGGCTTATGTCGAATCTCATGAGCTTCTTCTTTTGCTTCTGATCTTTATTAATACTGTCTTCTTGTTCTCTGATTTCATAACCCTTTCGCCATCTTGTGAATCCGAATAATGAGAATGACTTGGACTTGGCTCGCCCCTTAGTTTGATCAAGATTGTTCATTTGCTGCTGGTGATATTGGTAGTCACGTGTTTTGATGTTGTTGCTGCTGCTGCTGCTGTTGATAGAGTTGCTAGAGTCTCTGACGGGGAGGGTAAAGCTGTCCAATGAATTGGTGGAGGAGCGAGGGGATACTGCTGGAAGGTGAGAGAGGAGATGAAGAGGAAGCAAATGTCCATGGAAGAAAATTTCATCAGCTGGGGACAAATCGATTGCGAATGAAGGTGGGGTTATTTTGGTCTTATTGTTATTATTATCAGGGACTGTTGATGTTGATGTTGTTGTTGTTGTTGAAGAAGAAGAAGAATGGAGAGAGATTGTGAAGGAGAATTCATGAGAAGGAGATGCTGATGCTGATGGTGGTGGTGAGGCAGCAGCAGGAGAAGATGTTGGTGACTTTTGCTTTGCTGCTGCAGAATTTTCTTTTTCTTCTTCTTCTTCTTCTTCATGTTTCTTCTTGTCCACAGCTTTATCTTTGCATGTTTGATGCTGATTGTTGTCCATACTTGAAAAGAGAAATTATATTCTTCAAAGACTTTTACAAAAAAAAGAGACTTTTACAAGATCTGATTCAGTAGTATCTGGGGTTCTCTTAATTTTGTGTTTGTAACTTTTGGGCTTGTGGATTCTTGATAAGATTAGGAAGCAGTGGAGAAACTGAGAGAGAGAGAGAGAGTAATATGTATTGTCAATCTGGACTTGTGCTTAAAATGTCTTTAGTAGAACAATCAAACATAATTTTTTTTTTCTTTCGCATTATTTTTGGAATAGCTAAAGGAAAATATATGGTGGCCAAGATGGCTCTATGACTATGAGATGATGAGGTGAGGTGATATATTTAGCAGTATGTGTTAAAGGGTTTTGGTGGGTCCATGTCAAATCTAACAGCTAGTAAAGTTTCTGATTAGAGAAATTGAGGTGACAAGGATCCAAGTGTGCCCACAAACCTTTTAATAGTTGGGGTATTGTTGTTTTTTGGGGGCAATGAAATGAGTTATGGAGAAGGGGGAGTGAGAAGTCATGTTCCAATAAGTGCACTGGTTTCAAAGAGGAATCTTAACAGATTTATACCCTTTTTCACTCTTAATTAAACAAGGGGAGCAATTGAGGCAAAGTTCATTGGGGAAAGTATTTTGAGTTTGCTTCGTGTCCCGTAGGATATATATATATATATATATATATATATGTTTATTAGTGGAAACTGCTTCAGTGTTAGACATGTGGAAGATTTGAATCTAATTATAATAAAGAAAGTTATGTCACTGTTGAACTTGAACACCATTAAGTAGATAATGAAACATAAGATTTGAAGAGGCAGTGAAGATCGAGTCCAAGTGGTATGTATTGTATTGTATATCACTGTGAAGCATGTTTAATGTTTGTTTCAACAACCGATGAGAGTAGTTGATGGACATGAATGAGTTGGAGCCTGTAATAATAGTGGGATTTCAATTATCATTCTTTATCAGTTAATTTTTTTCGAGTAGATTACCAAACTTAGTTTTGATAGATTTTTGGGGATGTGTTATATATATATAAATATATATGGATTGTGAAATACATTATAAAAAAAACAACTGATTAGATTTGTTGGGTTTATGTGTTGGTCAATTTCGTAACAAATCAAATTTAATTAAGTTGTAATGAATTTTGAAGATTTCGGTGTAATTGGACTGTGTTGACGGTGGATTTTGGTCTCAGGGCAATATTGGAATATCGCCTCCGAGATAATCCTCCCTCCAACTGTGAATTTGTTTGGTTATGGGGGACCAAAGGCAAATTTAGCGGAAAACAAGAAAATACGCCAATCAGACAAGGTGATTTAACGTGGTTCGGTGGATTTTGGGATCCGACCTACGTCCACGGGCAAGAACGGGATGGTACTTTTTATTACTGAAATATGCTTCTCGGATCTCTTTTGTGTTTACAAGTCAGAGCTCTATGACACTAATCTCTCACTCTTGTGATGATTTTCAGATGCTCTTTTACACATGCTCTACCCTTCTACTTATAATAATACAGAAATCAGATTCCTATTCCTTTTTCCCATAAGGATTCCTAGTCAAAACTATTCTTTTTTTCCATAAGGATTCATAGTCAAAAACTACATTTACTTCCTTTATCATACTAGGACATTGACTTACTAGTTTACCCCATGAAAATATGATAACTTATTATCTTATCTCATATGGATATAATGCTTTATTTTCCCGATCATGTCTTGCCCTATGCTCGGTCTTCATGTGGTCGGTCATAATGGTCATTTGTGCTGAGAATGCTGCTACCGATCTGATAGTGCTCGGTCATCCGAACCAAAGTGGTCGGTTATCGGATCATAAAGTTCTCGGCCACTCACTCATGTGGTCGGGTCGGTATTAATGATCTTTGACCAAGGAGAAAATTACCTTTTTGCCCCTGTCGTGCTGTCTTAAATACCATAGTGCCTAAAAACACCATCAACATCTGTCCCCTAGTTCTCGGTAACAACGAGTTTGCGAGTTGATGCCGGGAACTATAAAAAAGATGGTGTGCCGATGAATCCGTCGGTGGTCACTCCAGGAATCGCAAAGAAAAATGTCTTGGCTGCAAATCTGGTCCTTCTTGCCACCCTCATGTGCTCAGTCAACGAGGATCCCGATATCTACCCGTGGAGACAATGCTTTGCCCTTATGCTGACGACGGCCGACTCGGTGGGACGTAACCCGACCCCGAGCTGAAATGAACACTTGGCTCCGGGGGAAATGTTACGTCCCCAGACCAAAAGGACGGACTCGGTGGGACACGACCCGACCCCGAGCTGAGAACGCTTGGCCCTGGGGGAATATTACGTCCCCAGACCAAAAAGGGACGGACTCGGTGGGACGTAACCCGACCCCGAGCTGAGAGAAACCAAGTGACCTTGGCGGAACGAATCCAGCCCCGAGCCGAATAAACAAGTGGCATCGGCGGAACGAATCCAGCCCCGAGCTGAATAAACAAGTGGCATCGGCGGAACGAATCCAGCCCCGAGCTGAATAAACAAGTGGCCTCGGCGGAACGAATCCAGCCCTGTGCCAGGTAATCTTTGGGACTTGCTCAGAAGGGAATTGAATCAACCTTGTGAAGCCCTACCGAATCTGGCATGGGCGTCCCCTTGCCAGACCAGCGAAAAACAAAATCAAAACTTTGAAAAACAAGACCAAAAAGGTGGGGGGTGACTCGGCACTTGTCCCAAAAGAAAACTTTTTACAAATGTAAACAACAGCACGGATGCCTCAAAACAGTGTCCTGCCTGAGGCCTCCAAAACACAATTCTGAATCTTTCAATTCAGTGTCCCGGCGAACCAGGATTCGGATCAAAAAGAGCGTTTGATTGGTAAGGGCACATCCTCTACACGTCGGTCCACTGGGGAGCCTGTGTATTTCATGAGGGCTCCTCCTTACCACGCTGGAGTAGGCACACGCTACAGGGGCTCAACGCATCCCCGTGCTGTGCCTCTCACGGATCCGAGTGATGAATGGGTCAAAGAGTGTCCGGGACGCTAAGGCATATCCCTCCTTAGGTCCGGTATCACTGGAGCTAGCAATCGTCACGGGGGCCTCGTCACTCCCCGTGCTATGCTTTCCCACGGATCCATTACATCAGGTGAATGAGGATCAAAGAGTGTTCGACACATTAAGGGCATATTCCTCCTTATGTTCGGTAACACTGGAGTAAGCAATCGCCACGGGGGTATCATCCCTCCCCGTGCCATGCTTCTCACGGATCCCATGCGTCGAGTATGTCCCTAAGGGCCCCGAGCTGAGAGAGATGGTTCTGGGGGAATGTCCCGTCCCCAGACTAATGATCATGACTCGGTGGGACGTAACCCGACCCCGAGCTGAAAAAGGCACTTGGACCTGGGGGAATGTTACGTCCCCAGTCCGCAGGGCTGACTCGGTGGGATGTACCCGACCCCGAGCTGAAGAAGGCACTTGGACCTGGGGGAATGTTACGTCCCCAGTCCGCAGGGCTGACTCGGTGGGATGTACCCGACCTTGAGCTGAAGAAGGCACTTGGACCTGGGGGAATGTTACGTCCCCAGTCCGCAGGGCTGACTCGGTGGGACGTGCCCGACCCCGAGCTGAGAAAGGCACTTGGACCTGGGGGAATGTTACGTCCCCAGTCCGAAGGGCTGACTCGGTGGGACGTGCCCGACCCCGAGCTGAACGACCCCGGCGGAATAAGATCCAGTCTCGAGCTGATGGTTCAAGGGGCCTTGGCGCCCGACTGTCTTTATGTAGTGGGCGTTTGAGTATGTCCCCTGTCTTTGAATATGTCTTTCAATTTTGTTTTTGTTTTTTTTTTTTGTTTTTTTTTAGAAAACGGATAAAAAATATTTTATTCATATTTGGGGACATACTGTCCTCCTTACAGTTCTTCTGCGTAATACTTTGATAAAAAACTTTATATTTGGTTCATTGGTGGGCATTGTTTGATACCGACCGCCTATTTTGTAATCTCGGGGCCTGTTCCTTAAAGTTCTCTCTCCTCGGTTTCCTCGGCTGTTGTGAGTCGAGCACTTTTGTTCGGCCAAACGCCTGGGCCTCTGTCTTCTTCTTCTTCTCCCTGGTTCTTTTGTCGTTTTCGACTGTCTTCTGCGATGCATAGAGTTTCTCGTGAGAGAGTTGCGAAGCAGCTGCGAGCTGTTTTCTGGCTTCCGCCCACAATTCCAATTCCTTCCCGGGTGGGGAATTTCAGTTTTAGGTGGTAGCAGGACATCGCAGCTTTCGTTTTCATCATGAAGGGTCGTCCGACGATGGCCTGGTAACTGCTCATGCAGTCTACCACAGTGAAGTCTGTCATGATCGTCCGGGTCCAGGGATGTGTCCCGACAGTTATTGCCAACTGTATTCTTCCCAGTGGGATAACGGCTGCTCCTCCGAAACCGTATAAGGGGGTGCTATCGTTGGTAAGGGTTGCATATTCTACCCCTAGGTTGTCCAGCGCTTCTCTGGAAATTATATCCACTGCGCTCCCGGGGTCCACTAGGATTCTGTCTACTTCTGACCCGCTGATGACTGCCTTGATCATCAATGCATCGTCATGAGGGAAACTTACTCCTCGGGTATCCTCCTCGGTGAACATTATTGGTACTGACCGGCCTCTCGGTAGCCCTTTGCCCTGTTCTGTTTCTAAGATATCCGGTCCTCGGGTTCTGTTGTAATCTTTCCTTGACCGGTTAGAGTTTCCGGCCAGCGTTCTTCCTCCTGTGATGATATTTATTTGACGACCGCGTGCTCTTTGTCTGGCGGTCATGACCTCGTGGTCAATGTATTTGTTTAGGTACCCATTCCGTGCTAGATCTTCCATTTGTTCTCGCAGATCTTTGCATCCGTCTGTTGGATGTCCTTTGGAGTTGTGGTGCACACAATAAGCTTTTAGGTTCCTTTTGTCCGGAGGGAATCTCCTTTGGTCGGGTTCTACCAAGAGGCCTTTCCCCTGGATCTCCATGACGATTTGTCCCAATGGTTTCTTCAGGGGAATGTATGCATCTTCCCTTACTACATGGTTCACTTGGGTCGGCGCCCTCCTCTCTTGATTGTCCCGGTGCAGTGGTTTGAATTCTTTGTGCTTTGGGGGTGGTCTTCTGGATTCTCTTTCTGTCCGGCGGGGGGCACCCTCCCTTGCGGTTCTTTCTTTGATGGTGTTCCCTTTCCGGGATGCTTTCTCTTCGTTCTCCAACAAAACGAATTTTCGGGCCACCTCCAGAGCGGTGGCGTAGTCCGGGGTGTCTTGGATCCTCAGGTGAGTCCACAACTTCCCGACCTTCAGACCTCCCTTGAGACTTTCTAGCGCTTCCGATGACTCGTACGCTCCGACCTCGAGCACCAAATTGTGGTACCTTTCAATAAAATTCCTCAGGGGCTCATCCTCCCCCTGCTTCATCAGTCTCAATTCTCCCACCATTTTCTTTGGGACGCATGCCCCTTTGAAGTGTCGTATGAATGACTTCCTCAGTTGTGCGAAGTTGCTGATGCTCCTTGGGGCTAGGCTTCTGTACCATAGGATGGCCGGTCCGGCCAGAGTTAGGGGGAAAACTTTGCATATGGCGTCGCCCGTTACTCCCTGTACTTCCATCAGGAGGACAAAGTTTTCGATGTGGGATTTTGGGTCGGAGTGGCCTTTGTATGGTGCCATGGTCGGCATGTTGAATCGCTTCGGGAACTGTGCTGACTTTATCTCTTCCGTAAGGGGAGACCCCTCTTCCTCGCCTCGGGTGTCTCCCGCGCCGATCTTGAGGCCTTCTTCCCATCTGGTCATCTCCTTTCTTAGCCAAGACTTTATTTCACGGGTTGTGCCCCTGTGTCGCCTTCTGTGTCCTTCTGTTCGCCTGTCGTTCCGGGCGTGGCGTTCTTTGAGCCCGGGGGTCTCCTGTACGTCTTCGCTATACTTTCTGTCTTCCCTCTCGGAGCTGTAAAATCTGTCAGAGGAGGAGTCGGGTGATTGTTCCTCCTCTTCTTCTTCCCATGTGTCTTCTGATCGTGGCTCTCTTCCTACCACTTTAGATCTTATCCCATAGGGTCCTCTCTTTCTAGGTCCCTCGTCTTCGCTTTCATCTGCTACTCTTTTCCCTCTTTCTCTCCTCTGTCCGGTCTCGGTTTCAGTTTTCTCGTTGTTTGCTCCTTCCATTCTTTCTAGTCGATCCATCATAGTCCTCATGCCATCTTCCATTTTTTTCATCCAGTCTATTGCCGGACCTCCTGGTTGGTGATTTCCGTCCTCCGCCATTTGTCTTATCACGTGAACTGCTTTTTGTGAAGTTCCCCACAGACGGCGCCAACTGTTGACGGTGGATTTTGGTCTCAGGGCAATATTGGAATATCGCCTCCGAGATAATCCTCCCTCCAACTGTGAATTTGTTTGGTTATGGGGGACCAAAGGCAAATTTAGCGGAAAACAGAAAATAAACGCCAATCAGACAAGGTGATTTAACGTGGTTCGGTGGATTTTGGGATCCGACCTACGTCCACGGGCAAGAACGGGATGGTACTTTTTATTACTGAAATATGCTTCTCGGATCTCTGTTGTGTTTACAAGTCAGAGCTCTATGACACTAATCTCTCCTCTTGTTATGATTTTTCAGATGCTCTTTTACACATGCTCTACCCTTCTATTTATAATAATACAGAAATCAGATTCCTATTCTTTTTCCCATAAGGATTCCTAGTCAAAACTATTCCTTTTTTCCATAAGGATTCATAGTCAAAAACTACATTTACTTCCTTTATCATACTAGGACATTGACTTACTAGTTTACCCCATGAAAATAGGATAACTTATTATCTTATCTCATATGGATATAATGCTTTATTTTCCCGATCATGTCTTGCCCTATGCTCGGTCTTCATGTGGTCGGTCATGATGGTCATTTGTGCTGAGAATGCTGCTACCGATCTGATAGTGCTCGGTCATCCGAACCAAAGTGGTCGGTTATCGGATCATAAAGTTCTCGGCCACTCACTCATGTGGTCGGGTCGGTATAATGATCTTTGACCAAGGAGAAAATTACCTTTTTGCCCCTGTCGTGCTGTCTTAAATACCATAGTGCCTAAAAAAAACCATCAACAGACTGTATTTTAGATAATTATTTTCTCGAATATTTATCAGAGTAGATTGTCAAACTTAATTTTGATAGATTTTTGGGGACATATTATAAATGTATAATATATATATTATAATATTGTGTAATACATTAGAAAAAACAACCGATGAGAGTTGTTGGGTCTATGTTTGGGCCGATTGCGTAACGAACCAAATTCAATTGAGTTGTAATGAGTCTTGAAGATCTCGGAGTAATTGGACAAACATTTAGATGAAGATTTTAGAGTTCACGTTCGAGTTGCGTTCGTCTAAGCGTTTAAACGAAATCTTCCAGTGTCTTTATGATCGAGTGGCGTTCGTCCCAAAGTTCGAACGAAACATTCTAGCGACTTCACGTTCAAGTGGCGTTCGTTGGCATGTTCGAACGTAATTTGCGAAACAATGCGCGTTTGTCACACGTTCAACTGGCGTTCGAATGCCCTTGCATATTTGGCTTATTTTGGACGCATTTTTGAAGGCTTTTGGAGACTTGGAAACCCTACCTATATAAAGAAAACATTAACTATCTTACCCAGTGTTGGAAACATAATATTTAGAGCCTCCATATATTAGTTTCCATTTTCTTTAAGAGTTCACCATTGAAACCTCCACTGATTTTATGTCTTCTTTGTTATTGGTGAATATTTTTCTTTGGTAACCATCGTAACATCAAACATTACCAAACCCTAACCTTCAAAGTTCTGAGTTGGAGATTGGTCGTTGGTGTTCCGGCAAGAGCAAGTTCGTTGTTGGATTTACTACAAGAAACTTCAGAGGTTTTGTAGAAAGTTATTTGGTGCAGGCTCGATGAGTTTCCTTAAGTTATTATAGTTGGAGTAATTGAGTTAGCAAAAGTTTTGCTATAGGTCTTTTAACCATCACTGTAAGTTTCTCTTCATATTGAATTTGAGTGGTAACCTATACCTGTAGTGGTTTTCCTTTACAAAGAGTTTTCCACTTCGTAAACAAATCTGATGTTTTTGTTTACTTTTTATTGTTTACTTTTCAACACTTTATTTAGAGTGTGACTTTTAGTTAGATTTAATGATGTATATTCTTAGCCATAGAAACATTAATTTATGACTTGTTTTAGTTAGTGTTAGATTATAATTTCTGCAGTTTACCCTACGTATACAAGGACTTACAAGGGTCAAAACTATATCGTAATTTCAAAAGTAATGTATTGGAATATTTCTAAATATTATTTTCATGATTTACATTGGCGTATCAGGGCAAAGCCCCAATCAAAATAGAAAATGGACTTCTATAAGTATATGAAAATTCGCATCAGATAGGCATTCTAACATATATCATTTGAATAAGGCTTGAACGTTTCATCCATAAGCCTTCATAGTTGTTCTCATTCGAATGGGCTTTTGAGCTGTTCGAACGATTCATCCAGATACTTATAGAATTGTTATTGTTTAAATTCGTTCGAATAGAGCTTTTTCAAACGATATATATGGCTTTTGAACTGTCGATCCATAGCCTTTTAGGTTTGCGATTCAATATGTTCTTCTAATGAAATTGCGATTTTCAGAAATCCGTTATGCATTGAACATGTGTCTTTTGGTGAAAGAAATCATTACAAATGATTAAATTGTATCTTATCATTGATAATTATTGGTTTCCTATACATACTCTATATGTTTTTATGTTAAATACAATTGTAATTCATACTTCTCCTCCTTTATCTGCATCACATAATCTAATCTACAAAGAGTGTTATTGGTTATTGTGATACAATCACATATCAACAATAATATACTCCATTGTATCGTGAGAAAAAGTTTCCATTTATTCCTTCTGATTTTTGTGATTTGTAAGTTAGAGGGTGTAAACATTTCTTAAAAGAAATAATTATGTACCTTGAAGAATCACCATTATCATGTCTCAACCTAATTTTACAACAACATAATCTAATACTTATAAAATTAAAATATAAAATATATATTATAAATGAAGAGTTATCAATTAAAGATGGTCAAGAGTTAGGTAATAATTGACTTTATAGTATCATAATAACATAAATAATTGACTTTGTAGTACCATAATTATATAACATTTTATAAATGAATGAGAGGGTAAGTGCCAACAGTTGGACGAAAATTAACGGATAAATGGGGGGATTGGGACCCACACACACGTGTGCGGAGTGGTCCACGAAGAAGAATTGCATGGGGAGAATTTTGTAGGTACGAGTAAAAGGGTCAATATCTCAATCATACATGCATTATTGAGATGGACATGGCCATGGGAGTGGCACTGCCTCATCTTCACCACTAAAACAATTTAAATATCATCCATCATTCATATATTCTCAATTTCTTTAAAGATAAGACGGAGAAGAGAAGAATATATTAAATAAATTATTAAAAAAAAAAAAAAAACAAACAAAGCATAAAACAAAACATAACATTTCTCATTCCAAGTCCCTTCGTATGCGGTGGGAAAACACTCACTTTTTTTCTGCTTTTTTCATTAGCCACTCGATTTCTTATTCCTGTCAATTTGAATGAGGTATCAAACAAAATCTTTTTGATCTTTCGCTGTGTGTGTGTGTGAGATCACCTCACTGATAAAATATTAGCTTAAATTCACTCAAAAAATCTTATTTGAGTCCAAAATTCTCGTTATTTGTGATCATTGAGAGTTTATGTTTTATTCTTAGTATATGCCTTCCTTATTAAGTCAGGTTATCACTTATAAGCGCTTCTCTAACTTCCTTAGCAATATGAGATGGCACAATCTATCACTTACGGAATAAATTTGTTTCTGATTGAAAACAAGATATTGTTTTCTTGACATATCAAAGTGGTCCAACTCCAACTCCAACTCCAAAACCTTAACCCCAACATTCTGAAGAAGTGATGCCACAGTGAATGTAGAAACTTGTATAGATGAATAATTGATATAACACAAGCAAACCGAGAAACTAAGCTGTTTATACTTCGTATTTAGGTTGTCTATCTCTAATTAATTTTGCATTTTCTTCCCGTCTTTTGGTGGGCCTGCTACTGAGACAACCAATCAGATACAAATGTCTACTTTGTTGGGCCCAATCGTGTGATTGATTCATGAACCCAACAGTCGTGCTGTTGACTCTAATGCTCCTTGGACCACCCCAACTCAATTCGAGAAGAGATTTTGACAAATTAAAAGACAACATCATGAGCTGCATCGTATATTTAAGAAATTGATCAAATATTATTAATACAAAATAATTTCAACAGAAAGCCAGCCTTTTGAAGAGCTAAAAGCTGGAAAAACAAATACATCTACATCAAATTAGAACATAACAGGACAATGTTTCACAGTTTAATGTGCACTAATGCTGTCGCATATATTATACAAATGAAAAATGCCAATGATTAACAAAGACATATCATGGGAAGAAAATAAACACGTAACTTCCAACTTTTCTATTTTGAATGTTCACCTTCCAACTTGTTAAAATGAAGGATCAAATTAGAATTAATGCTACACGTACGAATTCATTCAGCAGGCTGAACACATATGTTTCCCCTAAATTCGAATGAATCTGTAAGGACTCCTCAGACTCCTATATCGCAAAATCAAACTTTAAGGCCACTAACTATAATTCACTGTTAGATCTATGAACAGGGAACCAGTGTGCCATGGAATTTATACACAGAAAATGATATAACCTCCACTGTGGCACAAATGCATTCGCAAGTTTTTGGGAGGGAAGCACAGTTTTCCTGAAGTCAGATAACAGATATATGAAGCGCACTCTTAAATTTTATCTTACCACTTGCAGCATGAAATGAATTAGGAAAAAGATCCAAACTAGCCTGAAGTTAATGCTGGATCAAATACACAAAAACCCTGTGAGAAACTCAAGGGTTTCTTATCATTTGGAAGCTCCGTATTTCCTTCTATGAACAACTTTGATACAATTGTAAGCATGGGCTTGCTAGTCACTTTCACTACCATGTCTATCTGAAAAACAATAGGAAATAACAAAGAAAATATTAAGCTTTAGCAACACCAATATTTGATGCGCACGTATATATAGAGAGAGAGAACTGCAATACCTCCGGACGGTCTTTTCCCTTCCATTGCATCTTTCTTCTCTTGGCAACTTAAACAAAGGAAAGGGCCATCCCAAGGACGCAACTTTCCTGAATAAGTTGAACCAGCGTGTATTGAAACGCCCTCTTCAGGTTTCATCTCCACTTGACAGATAGCACACGTAAACAACTTAAACATATTGCATAGTGGATATTTTGTATCCAACCTACAATCACAATAATATGACTTGTATCAAAAAGTTACAAACTAGAACGGCCATTCCTTAAACAAGAATAGAAAAAAGCAAACAAAAGAAGCAATACAAGAAAAGAACTATCATGATGATCAAAGAAAGAAGTTAGCTAATATGATGATCTTCACAGCACACCTTTCTGATAGCATAGCAGATCCTTCCTCAAATAATTCCTCCACCACATCTGGCTCAACGTACTGCTCATCTGTATTAGAAGATGATTCAGGGCACTTTTTGCGAAACATGTTCTTAAGCATTCCTTTCACCTGCTTCTTCGGTGCAGGCACAGGAGGAGGTGGTTTCTCCTGTGATAATATATCAATCACAATGCAGGTTGTGTCATCTCGGAGTCCCTTTGCCTGTACAGCTTCCTGCACAAGGAACATAGAAATGAGAAGAGATCAAGTAAGCTGGAATACCCAAAAATACCAAAGCTGAAATGTTTATGCTCTGAGGTGAAAAGGTCAGTGACGCAGTTTTCATTAACCATAGACCAAAAACACAATTTCAGAATAGCTCACTTTGACAATTTGTGCAGCTGCAGCTTCTGGTTGCATCCCACGACAACAATCAAGAGCCTCTTCCGCTGATAAAGCATCCCAAACACCATCACTAGATATTATAAGCCTACCACCAGCTGTAGACAACTGCAGAAAAATAGTGCTGAATAAATCAAACTTGTTAAATCGTTTTAGAAAGAATTGCAGCACAGCCTGATTCGTGAATCAAAGATAAATTAGGTCTGTATGTCAAAACTAACCAGTTCAAATATATTAAATCAAGACTAGACAGTACTTTTGGATTATTTATACCCACAAATTTTCCCAGTTCCAAAAGAACAACTGAAATAACAACAATAATGCTCGAAATGTGATACACAAAAAAGATTCTTTAAGTAACCTAGCATGCATAAAAACCATTGTTCTAAAACACGCCGCCTAGGCGGCGTGTTTAGGCTTGGCAGCCTATGGCCGCCTCGCCCGGCCCTAAATTGTTGGGGCTAGGTGCTCGCCGGAATGGGCGGCATCTGCCCATTCTGGCAATTTTCGACTGCAAAAATCGTCGGTCAACGGACATTGACCGACTTAGAATTCAAAATTGAAGCTGTTTTCCGGTCGAATTTTACACCATAATCCTAACACTAACCTTAAATTTTACAAAACTAACGCTCTAACTAATCAATTTTAAAAATCTCCAATTTGATGCATAAACCCTAATTTAAAAACTCTAATTTCTTCCATTTTTGTTAGTTTTCAACATTTCCTTGTGATTAATTTGTCAAAATCACACCAAATCTTAAACCTAATTATGGAAATTCTCTATTCCCGATTAATTTCCCAGGCCCTGCCTAAGCCTCGCGTAGGCGCCCTAGGCGCTGGGTCGCCGCCGCCTAGCGCGTTTTAGAACACTGATAAAAACAGATGCATGTTGTACAGGAATAAAGTATGACTATAATTAAAGGGATACACATGGACCAACCAACCACAGTCAAAGCCCCTGCCAAAAGCAAGTAAAGGAAACTGAAATTGCTGACATACATCAATAATAGTATACAGAAGAACAAACCTTCACTTGCTTTACATAAGGAACAGAAACAATGTACTCGCCAACATCCATATCTCCTATAGATCGTGAAAGACATAAACCGCCAGGCCAACATCTCAAAGGACCAATCTACAAATGAATTAGCATACTAGTAAGACAACCAGCTATTTTCTATTAAAATTAATTGGAAAAGTTTGTCTTCTATGAACTTTTGAAGTTTCCAATGAAGGAACCAATCTATAGTTATAAAAGTTGCAGATAGACATCATCAATTAGAGTTTTCTCCTACAAAGTTTTGGCCCCACATCAACATTATATTGACATATGTGAGTTGGCCAACAAGTCTTTAGCATCTTATTTTCCATGGTGGCTATGCAAATTTAAAGAATCGGTGAATCACTGAGCATTTTTACTAGAAAAGAAAACACTAAGCTGCCACGAGTTTCTGGGAAGTGCATTACAAAATGGAAACATAATTATGACGCACAGAAAAACTACCTCAGCTCCACCACCAGCATTGAGCCGACCAACCTCGCCTCCGCTTGATGTGATACGGTCCCTCCTAAATAACACACAAAAAGAGAAGGTGATGTCTTTATTGTCAAGATGTACAAGTTATGTGTGTCACAAAAAGCATTATGTCAGTGACTTACTCCTTTTCGTTGCATTCAAGCCTATGATCTGCAGACAGGTAATAGATATCACCTTCTGCAGATTCAAGAATACAACGGGAATCACCAACAGATCCAACAGTTATAACCCATCCTTCAATTATCACAAAGGTAACTGTTGTTCCTGATGTACGAGCTGAAAAGACATTCATAAAAAAATGTAAATATCACCAATGAGACTTCAAAAACAAAACCCAGAAAGAAGGCAATTTTCCATAGATGACAAACAATATGCAAGTGCCCAACACACTGCACCAATACCTGTAACTAGACACCAATATCTACACAACTAGTACATGTAAAAATAAGTCACAAGCAGGAGCCTTGTATATTTCAATGATAGATTTTATTTTCAGATTCATCTTTCTAAGTTAATATCTCCAAATTAATCAGTGCACACAAAATTATAATCCTTAATAACCAGGATTGGTTTTTATGTTGACCTAATGAGCTGCACTAATCCTACATATCCCTAACATTATTACATCCACATCAAATTTCGGTCGACATTGAACACTTCAAAAACATCTCTCACATTAAGTAGTTGAAGCATGCAAGCAAAAAGTGTTGCAGTTGCCATTGCCCATTGCATTTAAATGACAAAAATCTATGAGAGTGAACATATGTACTTGGGAGTGATGTGACATAGGCTACGTGTATGACTGTACAAGCACATAAGTGTAACAATATTGGCATGAATGTGCATGAGTGTGTGAGCTTGTATGTACAAGTATCCACAGATGCATGTTTTATGGTGAACAGGCCCTTGGAGTTCTCCTAAAGTATAGTTGCACTTGCACATGTTCTCCATCTGACTAAGAGATTGTCACACAGCATATGTAATTACAGTGAAAATTATTCAAAAGAACTACTCCCACCTTTTTCTTGAAAATCTTTATCTGTTTTTACAAAGCCAGCCACCATGGCCCGTGGAAGTGCAGATATCCATTCATCTCTGTTGAGGTCTGAAGGGATAGCATTTAACACATTTTTCAGAAGATTCTCCTTGGTGTAAATAGCAGCAGCAGACCCATTGTGTCCATCAAATAGCTGCAAAACACATTTTAATCAAATCAACTTAAACAAAGCAACATTACAGCTGAATTAGATATATCATATATATTGACAATCACAAACAGGCAGTGTTATTCACATAAATAAAATGAATCAAACCATCTATCCATGACTAAGAAACGGGTAGCAGTCATGTAATTGAACTTTTTGTTTCCCATAGTGAATCCTAGAAGAGCAATCTAACTGCGACTTATCAACTAAAAATGATCAATAATATATTTTCTATAATGAACAAAGGATCCAAAAGCATCCACACCAAATAATAAAATTGAAATGTATCAAAAACAATACCCCATAAACAGAAAATGTGGTGACCCCATCGCCCATGGCTCTTTGACATTCATTTTTTAGAAGAGTAAAATCTTCTCCTTTCTTGCTTTGACTTGCCTGGCCGTGCACAATATCTGGTTTCTCTATCTTCTCATTCACCAATTCTCGCTTTAGCAGCACCGAAAGTGGGACCGTTTGATGTTGGCCCCTCGTGGACATTGCTCAATTTCAATTTCAAAAATCACAGCTTCTTTAGCAAAATTATGAATAGAAACCTCTCTAATTCTCCATTCGGTTCCTATTCAAATAACTCGCCCATGATCAAATATTTTGATTGACAAATTTGATAAATCAATCCAACTCGGAAAGGAAAATACAAAAATCCTTGTCAATGCAGATCTTAGAAGATTATAAATTTTTTTTTAAAAAAATGTATCAGTTAAAACAATGATACGAATCTCACTGAATCAATCGGAGAAATGGAAAAGAAAATTTACAATGAGAGAAAATATCGTAGCAATGGCTATTACGCGCGAAGAGGGAAATTAAGATGCGTTGAAATTAATTAATTGGTGTGATCCGGCGTTCTTGAGGAGAAATTCCATTACTGACAAGAGACAAATACTAAATAATTTTAGCGAAATTAAAGCTGGATTTCCCAATTTGCCTTTTTTTTTTATTTTCCGTTTTTTTTTTGTTGATTTTTCAATCTCATTAACATGGCAAAAACGCACCGTTCTTTTTGTTCGGCGCTTAAAAGCCGTTTTTAAGCCGCTTCTTGTAGCCTGCAGGTTGCTTGTTTAACCGTTGGATTAAAAAATGGGCCCTACGTTAGGTAATTTTTGCAAATAAAAATTGGATAAAGAGTGATTTATTAATTATTAAAATAAATAAAGACCGAGTCAAATTTAAATCCTTACTAGACGGGATTGCATGCAAAAAAATATAAAACGTTTTCTAGCCGGTTATTTATCAATGTTAAATAAAAATTAGTTTCTTATTGTTAATTAAAAAAGTTAAGAAAGTTGTTCATGTCACGTAGTGGTAGTGTTTTGTCAGCTCCTATTTAATAGTGGAGTCATTGGGCCCCAGGCCCAGTGGGCCCGAATGTATAAAAGTAAAACCTAACCCCTAACCTTCCACTTGGAGAACCGCGGAATTCTCGGCGCCAGTTATTCCTAAACTAAAACTATTATGCCCCACGTGCAATAAACGCGAGTGAATAGCAGTAATCATACTCTGATTTGACAGCTGAGATTGAAGCGTGATCTCACGGAATGTAGAGGCGCGTGTAGGATTAAGGATCGCTAAAATTGGAGAATTGTCAAACAAACTCCGCGTGAAATAACAAAACTAACTGGACCCCACGAAGGTGATTAATAGAAGAGTAATGATACATTTACACACACTTTTACTTAAAATTTTACAAACTTTCTTACTGCAGCTACAGTGATCTACATTTTTGTTAATAAAATCAGCGGAAAACCTTATATTGCAGTCACTTTAAAAATAATCAAAATAATTGAAATAAATATCATTTATTAATTACGTGATATTATAAAATCCGTTCCTGTATAATTTTTTCCTCATAAAATCAGAGCGCATTTGCATGTTGTTTTGACGTTGAGGGCTGATTCAAGGCATGTTAGAAAACTTGGTCTTCGAGAATGCAAGCTGGAAAAGAAAGGGTCCAGCTTGCCCAATTAGCAAGTGTTGTTGCTATCAACAGCTGCAGCTTCACTCATTACAGGTCACCAGTTGCATGCACCCCCACGAAGATTTTAAATTGACCCAGAAAAAAATAATTACTTAATGGTCAAGTCTTATGGCACCTTGTGTGGCAAGGAATCTTCAGAATCAGAATGAGCTCGCTGTCCCCGGCAACAAACAATAAAATCAAAAGAAGAAAGAACATATATACCCAGCTGAGCTCATTACTTGAACTGCAAAATTAACGACCATGAAAGTTGTAATTAAAATGAGTCAAGCAAAATTATATTAGGCATCTAAAGTTAAAATTAATGTTTTAAAAACCGGACTAGTGATCGAATCGGTGATCGAAAATGTTCAATGAATCACTGGTTCGACCGATTGAATCGATCCGAAAAAATTGATAGAACCAGATGATGTCATAAATAATATTAATTAATTAAAAATTATAAAAAGTATAAAAATTAAACAATACATATAAAAAAATTACAATAATTAATTCTAACAACCACCAAACATATGTTAAAAGTACTGATAAGTTTGCAAAAACATCAGGAGATTACTAATAATTTTGGTAACCAAAGGGGTCTCAACGTCCTTTTCGTAATGATAAATTAGTATAGACTTGATCAAAATAATCACCAATAGAGAAAATAAAACCCCTTCAAACAAAATTATTCAAGCAAAATTGAGCCCATGCCTCCGATCCTTCCAGAGCAGCTATACTAAATCAAAATCGTGGGACTTGGACTTCTTCCCCTATAAGTAAATCATGATTTAAGGTAATTTAATTCTGGGTAGAAAGTATTTGGATGCTAAATTATCTCTTATCTCTTTCCGGTGTGACCAATGAAAGTCTAGAAAAACAGTATCCATATCAAATGTGACAAACCAGACAGCTCTTAGCATATGTCATGCCACTTAGATAAAGATATGAACAACCTATGTCGTCAAATAAATGTTAGGAAACTCATAATTTTTGTGGAGCTATCTACTACCATTTCTAGAATTTATTTTTATCGAAACTAATAAAGTTGTATCAGATGATCAGAACATACCTTCAAAATGATATGACAGTGGGAAGAACTTCAAATAGCAAAATGTAGCCATTCTGAAAAATGTTTTTAAGTCGATGATTATGCATCAGATGGATGGGCAAGCTGTTCAATGTTTATTAAATTTTATTCAACAAATGGCACACACCTAGCAAACCTTCAGCTGTAGGGGATTCTTAGGCAAACCCACAGTGACCAACTTCCCATTGATTTTCAGAAGCCAAGTATTGGAGCAAGAGAATGAATAACAGAGACAGTGTCGATAATGTAATCCAAGGTAACCATATGCCATGTCCTATGAACCCCAACTTACAAACTCATTTTTCACAATCACTGAAAAAATTACAGAATACCCAATTTGCATGCTTATTTTCACGAATACATAAGTCAAACTCATTTAGATAGCACAGTTAGAAGAAACCAATCTAAAAGGTAATTACAAAAATTAATTAATTTGTATAAATCTTTTTTTTTTTCACTTTGATATCGATCTTCAAAGTTTTCTTCCATCATAGTTCCAAACAAATGGAGTAACACTACAAATACTACATGGCATGTAAGCTCTTGTATAATATTCGTGTATTCAAGAGATCCAAGTATTCAACTACGATCCATAGGAAAAATGATTTAGAAAAAAATCATTAACTATAGTTAACTAAACGAAAATATTTTCAAAGATTTCTAGAGCTTGTTTAAACAGTTCTTAGCATTTCTTTTTCTATTTGATAATAGAAGATAAATTATACGAAAAAAATGGCTTCTTGGTGTTCAATTTTAATGAAGGTTTCCTAAAAGCTTTCTCGAGGATGAAAATAATAATCTAAACTTCATAATAGACATACCGATCTGACAAATGATTGTTGGAACAACCAACCAAGAATGGGTATCCTCTGAAAGAAAACAGATAGTGTAGGCCAGAAGTCACTGCACACATAACACAATCAGTGACCGGCGTAAACACACACGTATAAAGCAAGCGCACGTATCGTTCAAGTAATATAAAAATATTGATCCCACGAGGACTTAATTCATACTGTTGTTATTAATTATTGATACTATTTATTTACATGTATCTAATTATAGGGAGAAAAAAATGATTGCTTTTGTTGGTTGAATGTGGATTTGATAAATAAAATACTTAAAGATACAAAAGAAAATACTAAGAAAATTAACAAAAGATTCAAAGAGCTAGGGTTGTGACTCCACACAATATTATTATAAAGATGAATTGATTCTCTTATATATGTGTAATAAATCAGTTTGCTAACCGGGAACACGAAAATATGCAAAAACCTATGTCGATGGTCAGATGCAAATACCCAGTATAATCCAATTGAACCATATGTCTATGTCAACCAAATTACCTGGATTCATTAAGATTAAGTTCCAATTATGGTTACCCCTGCCCGACAGATATATGTCTATCTTGTAAGGAAATCTATTAAAGGGTTATCTATCCTCAAGGAATATCGTGGGCTATTGAATCTAAGGCTGAAACCTAAAATCTATTCGTCAAGTTCATTTTAAGTTTACCACATCAATCTTATTGGTGATCAGACAACAAGAAGCATTAAGCTTAAGACTCAATAAACAAACTAAATAATTACCCAATATAAAATTAAATCAATTATTAAGCCTATTAATATTGTGTTTCATCACTTCCCCTAGAATAAAAATAAAATGCTGGGGTAGGGGATCCACCTTTAGAAATTTCAAATTATTATAATATGGAAATTACCAGTATTATCCATTTAAGTTGAACCAGCCATAAAAGCGGTGTTATTATTTATCTATAAACCAGTCATATAGGCGGTAATTATCTGTCACCTAAAGATCATCCATATAGGTGGTGTCACATTATGTTACATAATTAAAACCAGCCATTAAGGCAGAATCAACTTTTAATTCATATTATTAAATCACAATTTCCATATTATAATTGAAGTGAGATTAATCTACCTTTACTATTTCTAATTTGGAAATCTCCCTTATTATAATATATAAATCTGCGTGATAATTACCAACCAGCCATATAGGCGGTATCCTGATTAAGTCAAATTAATAATTAATTATCAACCGACCAACCAGGCGGTATCCAATTTAGTCTTATTAAAACCAATTTATAAATAATTATCAACCGACCAATATAGCGGTATCCTCAATTAGTCAGATTTTAACTAGTTTATATATTTTAATTAAGGGAGATTAATCTAAATTATAAAAGTAAAAAACTTCACCTTTACCCCAGCAGTAAATTAACTACTGAACATAAAAGAACAAAAATAAAATAAAATAAAATTATTACAAAAAGTAAAAGTGCATAATTAAAAATACTAAAAGTAAAAATTCTTAATTTAAATTACAAAAACTTAAACACACAAGATGCAATCCTTAAAGTCCTTACAAAACTCAAGGAATGCATGATTTGAATTCTGAAATCGAGCTGAATTTATAGGCGTCAGTAGGCCTTCCGCGTCGCGACGCGCGTGATTGATGACGTGGCATATGGAGAGCTCGACACGTGAGATTCTAGATAAAGTGATAAGGTGACACGTGGCAAGGCGGCTGGGAGCTGAATGATTGAGCTGACGTGGCGATGATGTGGCGCTGACGTGGCGACACGTGGCGAAAGTGACTGTCGGCACCATAGAATGATGACACGTGGCACGCTGTGATTGGCTGATAATGACATGGCACGTTGACTCGGTCAACTGGTGATGTGGATGATGACGTGGCTAACACGTGGCGATGGCGATTATCGGCACCATAGGATGATGACACGTGGCACGACGCACGTTAGCAGATCGGATGTGATGGTGACACGTGGCACAACGCACGTTAGCAAAGTCAAACTTCATAAATTCTGACTTGTGGACCCGGCGCACGTTAGCATGGATCGGCGCACGTTAGGCGTTGCGACGTGCCAAAATTACCAAAATACCCTTTTGTCTGTTTTTCACTGTTTTGGCTCCAAATCACCTCCAGAATGTCCTGAAACTTTATTTATCTACAAAATAGCACAAAACACATCAAAATATTCACAAAACTCAAGAAACTATACAAAATATTAGGTCAAATTAGTGAGAAATAGTGATATATTTACCACTCATCACACTCCCAAACCTAACATTTTGCTAGTCCTCGAGCAAAACACATAATAAAATAACATAAATAAAATTTAACTAAGCCACTTTCGTAGGGATCACCATTGCATTTAGCGTATGCAACAAGCCTTTAAACACCTAGGTGTCCCTAATGGACGAGTTGTAGTATCGTGAGAGTTTACAGCAATGATACCCACAAACATTTTACAAAAGTAAAAAGGTAGTGAAACTAATGCACACAAAAGTAAAAAGACAATAGAAAATAGAATAAAGAAGTTAGTGACTAATCAGGTGAAACTTCTACTCCAAGTTACTAGATGTTTTCTTTCTTTCTAAATTACTGAATAAGTAAATTCTCCGATTATGTTTACCATTCTCCATATGCACAGCCAACAAAATATTAAACAACTCATTTTTCCCCACAACAGTCACAAGTGTAGTTGATAAGAGAGTAATATTTGTGTCCTAAAGTTTTATCAGAATTCACACCTTTTTGTAGTAATGGAATAATTTTTCTGATTTTTCTGATTTTTTTTCTTTGATTTTTGATTTCATTTTTTATTTACAATACCTTCCGTCTATGTAGCGAGCTTTGGGTCGGTGGCTCCCAAACCAGTTGGCTTTAGGGCACCAAGTGTTAAGACACCCCTACGGACTTAATTACTCAGACTTCAGATATATATATTTTTGCAACATCCTTGATCCATGTAGCGAGCTTTGGGCCAGTGACTCCCAAACCAGTTGGTTTTAGGGCACTAAGTGTTAAAACACCCCTACGGGCTTAATAACTCGGATCTCAGACGTTTTTTTTTTACTCAATCACTTTTTGAGATGCTTACTCCAATTAAACTAGAGCACTGAATATTACAAACTTTTCAATTATAGCTCATGTCTGTATGTTACCATGCATGTTGATAATACCTGCCAACTGAGCATATGAAGATCCATTTTAGTCAATTTTATGGAGAATTTACAAATTAAATAATTCAAAAAGAAATAAACAAAAATTAACTTGTTCCGAAATAGGTTTTAAACACGTCTCAGGAGTGAAAACTCCTTACTCAGCTATCTCTTACCAATTTCACATTTTTAGTCAAAATAAAAACAAAAACGCAAAATATTATTGTAATTTTTGAAAATTTTTCAATTTTTTTTGTATTTTTCGAAAATTTTGGACTAAAAATAAAAACAACATACAAATAAAAATAAGATACTAATAAACTAATTCTCTCCCCCAAACCTAAATGAGACATTGTCCCCAATATCTTAAACAGTAGAAGATAGTACATGGTTAACTGAAATTCTATACGAAAAGTTAAAGGTTAAGATCCAGATTAATCCGACGCCTCTTACCACGATCGTCTTCGGTCCAATTTATCTTTGAAAGGATAGGGTCAATTTGTGGTTCATAGGCTAAGATTTTGTCAATTAGATCCGGAGCAGTTCTGGCAGTGAAGATGAGTTCTTTTAAAGGTTTTGACACGAACCCATTTCTCCGGGCATCATCAAGAAACACACAAAGAAAATCATAAAATCCTTCAACGTTGTACAGTCCAAGCGGTTTCTGGTGTATGTTCAGGTTCGCCCAAGATAATACTATAAAAATTTCCTCCAATGTACCCAAGCCACCTGGCAAAGCAATAAAAGCATCAGCGCTATTAATCATTTCTACCAATCGTTCAGACATACCTGACACGATCAGTTCCTCTCAGTTTGATGGTTCAATAAGATTTTCCTCTGCCAATGGTTTTGGGATGATTCCCAAAACGTGACTGCCTCCTTCCTGCACGACCTTTGAAACGATCCTCATTAGTCCAAGATTGCCTCTGCCATATACTAAGTGCATATTCCTTGCAGCTAAGACTCGACCCAATTCCTGTGCTGCCTCTATGTATTGTGGTTTAGTACCAACACTAATACCGTAAAACACACAAATGTTTTCAACTCGTCTTCTTGAAGTGGCTTCCATTTTTTATGTATTTCTTTCTCAACTCTGGATGACTTCAAAAGTGTAATGACATGCTGAATTTATAGAACCTGAAAAGGGTGAGTAATATAAGCACTAATATCTTCCAAAGGACGATTGTTAGCTAAACGATAAAAGAAATCGTGAAAGGTCAAAAAGTCTGGATTCTGTCTACGAAATAAAAAAAAGATAATTACAACAGAAAAGCAAATCAAAGCAATAATTAAGGCAACAAAATTGTGTACGTAATACGCCATTCGCTTAGTATAAATTCATTAGGATACGTCTCAAGAATCCATTCTTTACTCAGCCATTGCTAATGAATTAGCTCTTATCTTTGCCAAACACCATTCCTTCTGTCTTATGCTTCGTTTGAGCTTTTCCCTACAAAAATAACACACAAAATTAAAAACTATACAACATGTATACACAAAATATAAAAATAGAAATTACAACAAAGTGCATGAGTTGCCTCCCTGCTAGCGCTAAATTTTTCGTCTTCAACCAGACATGACTGAATTCTATCCGTCAAGGAGGTTTCAGCGTCGTTTTGGATGTCTTATTAAAGACATTCCCATGTGCGTTGCTTTTGAAGGGTCTCTTCCAACGGTAAGTGGTAAAAAGAGTTTTGTCTTATTCAATGCTTGTGCCATCTTTTTTATCTTTGTCGCTCCAGTAATTCCTGAAAAGAAAGAAAGAAAATCAGGAGGTCTCGTATGGTGCTTGACTTGGAATGGGAGTTCCATTCTGTCAAGCTTCTGGGTGATATCTTTGATTTGTACTCCCCAAAACAGTGATGTTTCGCCTGAATGATCTGGATCTTTAATAAAGTCAGACATTTGCTCCTCCATTTGCTCTGCTTCTTGCTTCACCTTTTCTTCACAGATGAATTTTAAAATTTCCGTATTCAATTCTTCATCCGTCATATGTGAAATGCATGCTCTATAAGTGTCAATCTGAGGATGTAAAGTTATGTCTGTTTTTAGGTCTTCATCCTCTGATCTGAGTGAAATGATTGGCTCAGGTAGATCTTCTTCAAACATTTGTGCAATGGAAGCTCCAAGATCTTCATTTCGTTCTGATGAGCAAATGTAGTATTGCTTGATTCTGTCATCCAGTGATAGTTGTTGGGCTGGACAACAGGCCTCAGAAAACCGGATTGTTGCTCCCTGAATTGGGGTGTATCTTCTTCTAGTAAAGCTCGTAATCTTTCAATCTCCCAATAATGTTCCATTTTTCAATCACCTGAAAACAAAAGAAAGAAATAAAAATTACAGATAAAAATAAAGAAAATTAGATACAAGTAAATTAGATAGCTTCAAAATTAATAACTCAAGAAAAATAAGTCACCGGCAACGGCGCCAAAAACTTGACCGGCGTAAACACACATGTATATCGCAAGCGCACGTATCGTTCAAGTAGTATAAAAATATCGATCCCACGATGACTTAATTCCTACTGTTGTTATTAATTATTGATACTATTTATTTACAGGTATCTAATTATAGGGAGAAAAGAATGATTGCTTTTGTTGGTTGAATGTAGATTTGATAAATAAAATACTTAAAGATACAAAAGAAAATACTAAGGAAAATAACAAAAGATTCAAAGATCTAGGGTTGTGACTCCACACAATATTATTATAAAGATGAATTGATTCTCTTATATATGTGTAATAAATCAGTTTGCTAACCTGGAACACGAAAATATGCAAAAGCCTCTGTCGATTGTCAGATGCAAATACTCAGTATAACCCAATTGAACCATATGTCTATGTCAACCAAATTAGCTGGATTCATTAAGATTAAGTTCCAATTATGGTTACCCCCGCCGGCAGGTATATGTCTATCCTGTAAGGAAATCTATTAAAGGGTTATCTATCATCAAAGAAGATCGTGGGCTATTGAATCTAAGGCTGAAACCTAAAATCTCTTCGTCAAGTTCATTTTAAGTTTACCACATCAATTTTATTGGTGATCAGACAACAAGAAGCATTAAGCTTAAGACTCAATAAACAAACTAAAGAATTACCCAATATAAAATTAAATCAATTATTAAGCCTATTAATATTGTGTTTCATCACTTCCCCTAGAATAAAAATAAAATGCTGGGGTTATGGGATCCACCTTTAGAAATCTCAAATTATTATAATATGGAAATTGCCAGTATTATCCAATTAAGTTGAACCAGCCATAAAAGCGGTGTTATTATTTATCCATAAACCAACCATATAGGCGGTAATTATCTGTCACATACAGACTATCCATATAGGCGGTGTCACATTATGTTACATAATTAAAACCATCCATTAAGGCAGAATCAACTTTTAATTCATATTATTAAATCACAATTTCCATATTATAATTGAAGTGAGATTAATCTACCTTTACTATTTCTAATTTAGAAATCTCCCTTATTATAATATATAAATATGCGTGATAATTACCAACCAGCCATATAGGCGGTATCCTGATTAAGTCAAATTAATAATTAATTACCAACCGACCAACAAGGCGGTATCCAATTTAGTCAGATTAAAACCAATTATAAATAATTACCAACCGACTAATATAGCGGTATCCTCAATTAGTCAGATTTTAACTAGTTTATATATTATAATTAAGAGAGATTAATCTAAATTATAAAAGTAAAAAGCTTCATCTTTACCCCAGCAGTAAATTAACTACTGAACATAAAAGAACAAAAATAAAATAAAATAAAATAAAATTTATTACAAAAAGTAAAAGTGCATAATTAAAAATACTAAAAGTAAAAATTCTTAATTTAAATTACAAAAACTTAAACACACAAGATGCAATCCTTAAAGTCCTTACAAAACTCAAGGAATGCATGATTTGAATTCTGAAATCGAGCTGAATTTATAGGCATCAGTAGGCCTTCCGCGTCGCGACGCGCAGCTCGTGTCGAGACGCGCTGACGTGGCGACACGTGGTGAAAGTGACTGTCGGCATCATAGAATGATGACACGTGGCACGCTGTGATTGGTTGATAATGATGTGGCGGTGACGTGGCACGTTGACTCGGTCAACTGGTGATGTAGATGATGACGTGGCTGACACGTGGAGTGAAATGTGGTGACACGTGGCGATGGCGATTGTCGGCACCATATGATGATGACACGTGGCACAGTGCACGTTAGTAGATCGGTTGTGATGGTGACACGTGGCACGGCGCACGTTAGCAAAGTCAAACTTCACAAATTCTGACTTGTGGACCCGTCACACGTTAGCATGGATCGGCGCACGTTAGGCGTCGCGACGCGCCAAAATTACCAAAATGCCATTTTGTCTGTTTTTCACTGTTGTGGCTCCAAATCACCTCCAGAATCTCCAGAAACTTTATTTATCTACAAAATAGCACAAAACACATCAAACTATTCACAAAACTCAAGAAACTATACAAAATATTAGGTCAAATGAGTTGAAAATATTGATATATTTACCACTCATCAATCAGTAATGTCAATCTGTGGTATGAATAAACTACATAAATAACAGTAAAAAAATCTACTAGACCTGAAGGGTACGATGAAACCATATACCTCTAAAATCATTCCCAAAATCGGTTCCCTGAACAACCAAAAAAGCACTAGTTTAAAATAAGGAGCAGTAGTCAAACACTTAACATGCACAGACAATTACATGCAAGTGCATACTTGCATACACAAAAGTAAATAAATCATACTTTAAAATTTTGACGTTTAATAAAATAACATAGTCGACTTCAAACCAATAGTAAGAGATGATGAACACTAAAAAGTGCACATTTATTAAAAGAAAAATTAATCATTTTACATTTATAGTTTCATTAATCTCTTTAATTAAGCACATTTGTTAAATAATAATTATATTTATGTTTATTGTGATTTTTATATTTTATGTATGTGAAATAATATTTTGGATGCATATCGAGAAAAATGGACTTCGGAAATTTCAGTCATGTGCAATGTTCGTATTTTGGCCATAATTTTTTACTCCGATATCGGATTGAAGTGATTCTAGTTTCAGATGAAAGAAGACTCAAAGATCTACAACTTTACTATTCACAAGAGTTTCTAATTCTGAAGTTTTCAAGACCGAAATTGATGAAGAATCCAAAGTGTGTTAAATATAAAATCTTAAAAAAAAGAAAAAAAAAACATTTGTCAATTTCTCCACCAAACATAAGTGTTTGGTGGCATGTTTAGTGGAGTGTTTGGTTGAGAAATTGGTGGAAGCAATTGCCAAATTCAACTATAAATAGAGGTGCTATGCACCTCATTTTCCTCATCCTGGTACCTATAGTTTTCTCTGAAAATTTATGGATTTCAAGCTCTTGTGTGTTTTATTTTTTTAAAGCTTTCTTATATTTTCTTTTTCTTCTATGAGTGTTTTTAATTTCAGTATGAGTAGCTAATTTATTTCTGCTGAGGTAATTGGTGAAACTTTTATTATTAAAATTTAGATTAATCTCATTTATATTATAATATATGAATTGTAATATAAAGATTAATAATTAATTGAGATATGTATTAACTATTGACAAAATTTGCTACCGTCTATATGACTGATTTTATATATTTGACATAATTGAGTACATAACTGGACTTGTTATAGACAGATGATATCACCGCATTTATGGCTGGTTTTACATATTTTGGCATATTTAGTACTTTGGCATGACTAATTATTGACAGAAATGACTACCGCATTTATGGCCGGTTTTATATGTTTTGACATAGTTAATTCCCGAAGTAAATTAATTAGATAATAATGACAATTTATATATTTTAAAAAATGAGATTTCTAAATTTAAAATATTAAAGGTGGATCTCATAACCTCAATATTTTATCTTATTATTGTCATGTAATTCAAATTCTCCAAACAATTTCAAACGAATCAAATCTTTTTCTTTTCGCTCTGATTATTACTTTATCATATTAAATCTATTTCATGTGAATCGACCCCAGACTTACTGAGTTTTTTTATTACTTCGATACTCTTATATTTGGGAGTAAAGAACCACTTTTTGAGCGTGTCAAGAGACACCCGTGCGAAGAAAATGATCTAAAGGCCACCAAGAAAGCCATTGTTACTCACTAATCAAATTTGATGATTGATAAGGGAGAATTAAATGCATTCACCACAACAACTAACCTTTCCAGAACCTTATTCACCAATCAAATTCACTAAAATTCCTTACCATTCGAGTTCTCATTCTCTGCAAACTAAACGTCTTAGAACCAGGACCAATTGAAGGAACAAGATTAACATCTATTACAATAAATGCTATAGCCAACACAAAAAATTACAAGATTTAATTTATAGCAAAATAACCAGAGGTTTATTGATAACGAAAAGAGACATATGGGTGTTTCTCATACAAGGTCATTAGCTTAACATCCACAAAGATAAGTAAATATCAAATTAAGAAGCTCACATAAAAATTATTTAATCCGATGAATCAAAACCTAATTCAAACCAAAAACAACAGTAATCAAAAATCAGCAATGAATTCAACACTCAATTCACACACAAAATGTTGAAGCCAGCAGTATGCATGATGCATGCAGAATTCATGCAAGCTCAGAAGTCAGCACCGAAAGCATGAAATGATGGTAGCCAAAAGTTGATGAAGACATGCCAACTTGCTGCCAACTTGCCCCAAAACTGTGTGGCACTGTTCACACGGTTTGGGCATTATAAAAGGAGCTCAAGACCATTAGTTTTAGTATCCCAGAAGTGAGAATAATAGAGAGTAAAAAAGGTTGAGAGTTTTTTTGTAAATCTTGGATTTGTAAGCTTTGTAATTCTTTATTTGTGTATAATAAAGAAGAATTTTCTCTCACATCTCCTCTATTGTGTGTGTTTTATCACAACAAGTGGTATCAGAGCTAAGGTTACTCGGAGGGATCTCGAAACTCAGTAACAGAGGTTCGGTTCGGAAAGTCGGTTCCGACGAAAGTTGTCGAAAATCTATTTTGAGCATACCATTGGACTTTTCACGACGAGACGAGCACGGTGGTATTTCTCGGCGATCAAACGGAGCCCGGAAGAAGCCGCACACTCCCCACGCGCCGGTTAGAAGCTTATTCACGCGCCAGACGCGCACCACGCGCTCCCACTCTCTACTGTAGGGGTGTTCACGGGTCGGGTCGGGTTTTTTATTTTTTTAATGACCTGATCGGGTCGGGTCAGTCGGGTAGGTAGACCCGAAACCCGAAAATTCACTGGATGACCCGCGCGGGTCGGGTCAAAAAATTGCGGGTTGGTTCGGGTCAACAGTGAAATGCAGTTAAATGTAATATATATTTTTAATGATATAACTTTATCATGACAAGTGTGTAGTAGAATGGTAAAGTGTTTTATTGATTTTAAATGGGTCACATGTTCGATTATGGGCATGGGTATTTGGAATTTAATTTTTTCTTTCATTTTCATTGCTTTGCTGTCTGTGTGTGACTAAGTTAATGTTTTCTTTCTTTTTCATTACTGATTGTGCCTGTTTTTATAATTTGTAATTTATTTTGTAATTTGTACAACAAAAATTTAATGAATTAAACTACAAAATATTAGTATTACAAATCATTATTAATATTAAGTATTAACTTAGTGAATCATTCCAGAGCCACTGAAAATTTCCAAACATTCATTTCAACTTCCAAAAACTTCCAACTTCCAACTTCCAAAAACACTTACAACTTACAACTTCCAAACATTCATTTCAAATTCAACCATTCATTTCAACTTCCGAAAACTTCCAGCTTCCAAATATTCCAAACTTACAAAGCAAACACTTAACAGTTCAACTTACAAACTTAAAAATTTAATGATTTATGTCTGTAGCTTCATTATGCTCTTCCTCACTTGAACAATTCTGAACCTCCTCAATCATTGGGTCTTTTAATGTTTCCATTCACCCTGAAATATTACATGAAGTCATGAACTTTTAATTACTGTCAGAAACTGTTGTGAATTACAATTTGGATTAGTCAAGAATAAGAAGAGATCGTAAGTCTACCCAAAAAGCTTCGAATCAATGAAGATGACTCAACCAATGTTTAAAAATAAGGGGCGGCGCCTCGAGGCGGCCGGCCATTGAGGCGCGAGGCGGACCTCCTCGAGGCGGTGAGGCGGGCGCCTCGATCCGGAAATCGGAAAAATAATCCAAAATATATTCATTTCTTCATAATTCATAGTATGTTCAAAAAACTATTGATAAGTAATCCAAAATACATTACTTTCTTCATAATTCATAGTATGTTCAAAAAATTATTGATAACTAATCCTTAAATAAGCTGTTCGATTCGACATTTTACTGAAAAAAATTACATCCAATTCAATTGTTACATCCAATTCAATTCTTAATCACTGATTTTATCTAAATCAATTCAACCTAAAACCCAAATCTACCAGATTATATGCGGACCTTGATTTTATCTAAACAAACAGACAAATGCAAAGGAACAAACATAGCAGAGGACGATTTTATGCAAAAGAACAAACATAGCAGAGGAACAAACAGAGGACAAATTGAATCAGAGGAACAAACATAGCAGAGGAACAAACAGATAAATGCAAAGGAACAAACATAGCTAAGGAACAAACAGAAATTCAAAGGAATAAAAAAAAATGAAAACCAGTATGCCGAGAGAGACCAATTATGGGACACAGGATCTAGGCGACGCTGTTCTAGGCTCGCGGCCTAGTTGGGAAGTACGAAATAACATGGAGTCGCCACCCGGTGTGAACCGGGAAAATGAGATTTAAGGCCGCACTCACCCCTCGCAAGGGAAAACCTCAAACCGTTGGGTTCGGAATGGTCCCTTACTTATGTCACTTGTAATGAAAGGATTTATGTAATAATTTAATCAAGTTTAAGTAACACTTATTTCCAAGAGTATCATGCTTCTAAATTCACATGCATACATCAACAAGTTCATCACAACATGCAACATCTCATGGCAATCTCATGAACATTTCTCAATCATATGATATGGAAAACTAAGAACAACCTAATCATGCTTGAATACTATCTCATGAATATATTAACCAAATAACATGCTAACAGCCTAATCATGCTTGAATATCATCCCAAGAACACATAGAATAGATAAATGCAGGAATACAAATAATATGATTGGCTACATAATACAAGAAAGATCAACCAAGAGGCAATTATGCATGAATATGATGAGACAGACTCAGTTCAGTGTGTGCGCGTTCGTGTAGCGTTCGTAAACGTGTTCGAACGGTAAACAGAAGGTTCGCGTTCGTATAGCGTTTGAGAACGCGTTCGAACGGAACCAGACCTGATGCATGGTAAGACTAAGAAAGTGCGTATGCGTTCGCGTAGCGTTCGAGAACGCGTTCGAACGGAACCAGACCTGATGCATGCTAAGACTAAGAAAGTGCGTGTACGTTCGCGTAGCGTTTGTAAAACGCGTTCCAACGGGAAACAGAAGGTTCGCGTTCGTATAGCGTTCGATAACGCGTTCGAACGGATCCAGACCTGATGAAACAAAATGCATGCGCATTCGAGTAGCGTTTGTAAAATGCGTTCGAACGGAAAACAGAAGGGTCGCGTTCGTATAGCGTTTGATAACGCGTTCGAATGGGAACTGACCTGATGCACAAAATGTGATGCAATACATACATAAAAAGCAAATAGCGAAATACGAGGCGCGACGAATCATCATGGCAAAGGATTTTAACCTATTCAATTAGAGGACCTTTCATCACACTTACTAAGCCCATGCGCTTATCTCAATGCATATAAAAATAAAGACAATCATATCAAACTTAGTATATCCGATTGAACATATCTTGCATTCAACCGAACACACATCAACCGGCGCAGCAAAACATCGTGGTAAAGGATTTTACCCCCTCCAAATAGGGGACCTTTAATCCGACTTACTAAGCCCATGCGCTCGGTTGTATCACACATACAAAAGTAACATGCAGAATTCAAATAACGAAAAATAAATAAACCGAAGCAACATAAAACAAAAGAGTATGCCGTTTACTCAAGTGGTACGTGGAGTTGTATCCCGAGTACAGATCATACTACCGTCCATTCGGAATTGGCTATGAAATTTATGTCCGGGTTTCCATCCTATATACCACAAGAGACGACATTTTTCCATTCATCCAATACCCACAACACACATCATACACAAACAAGATTCAATAAATAATTAAAATACGATCAAGATAAATAACAAAAATCAAATAAAGATGAGTGTGAAAAGTACCCTCAGGTCTAACCTTTTAAATCACCTCTCGGATGTACGGCACACGATCGTCGGAAGGGTGGATGCTCCGCAACTCTTCCGGTTCACTGGTTCACTGCTCTCGTTCGTTGTCTCACCGTTTGGAGTCATCGTTCTCCGTCTTTTGCTACTACTTTTGACTCCGATTCGCTACCGTTTTGCTACTGTTCTGCTGCTGTATTTTAGTTACTGTTCTTGGGATGTTTTGGCTACTATTTTGGGTGTGATTTTCGGTGGTGCTTTGGTGTGGTTCGGGGGCTGTTTTGATGAGGTAAAGGGGCTGTTCGGGATGTGTTTTGGTCAAGGCAATGAGGGTTCTTTGGTTTGTGATCTTTGATTATTGAGAGTGAGGGAGAGTTGTGTCAATAAGCTTTGGGTGTTTCTTGTGGGTGTTGTGATTTTCGTGTGAGTTGTGTGTATGAGCTTGGGTGTTTCTTGTGTGAATGAGCTAGGGGAAAGAGGTTGGAAATTCTTTTCTTCTTTTTTTGTAATGGGCGTGCACTAGAGGATCAGAATGCCTTGGAGATGTGTTGTTTATATAGAGAATGGCTAGGGCTTCACCTTGTCTCACAAGGAAGGGATTTGTCATTAAATGGAGGATTTGATTTGGTGTTGGACAAGGAAAACAAGAGATTTGATGGGGGACAAATTTGGTTTAGATTAGGAATACAATATTTTTAATTGGTTATGATTGATTTTAATTAGGCATGACATCTTTTTAATTTAGTATGTGATTTTGTTTAGTTAGGAAGTTAATATATTTGTTTTGTCTTAATTAGGTATGGTTATATTTTATGTTTTATTTAATTGGTAAATGGTTTAAATATTTTATTTAATTCAATGTTTAATTTAATTAAGATTTAATTTAATTTCCCATGTGTTTTAAATGTGTTTTATTAATTGGGATGTGTTTTATGGGCTTTGGTGGGTTAATTGGGCTTGGGTGTGAGGCTAGCAGCAAAATAAGAATTACCGACACCGTTCGAACGCCTCCTCGAACGCAGCACGAACGCCCGCAATCTGTTTGACATTCGAACGAAGTAACGAACGCAGCACGAACGAAAACAGTGAACTTGTGAAATGAATCCGATGACGTACTTATTCTGAATTTCCCCTTCCGACGTCCGTTTCTCGTGACTTCCGTGACTTAAAAGGTATTGCCTCCAAATGAGACTCATCATAGGGACTTATATGCAAAAATGCAGTTCCTACAGTCGCCCCCACTTTGATGGGACTTGTGTAATGTGCAAGAGTGACAATCCTATCAAAGTTATGCAATGCATTTTCACTTACCTGGCGCGCCAACTGCCACTTGACTTTCCACGTGTTGAGTTGATTTGGGTGGTGAGGTGCTGCGACCCCTGGTTCATTCCCGAACCGCTGTGATGTGGTCCATTCCCGAACCGTTACCGTGAGGTGGTCCATTCCCGAACCGTGTTTCCATTCTTGGAGTGCCATTCTCGGCTTGTGATGCAATGGGCCTCAACCCTGGGACTCATCCCAAAATTGATAGTGATGTGGGCCTCGACCTTGGGACTCATTCTCAAAACTGATAGTGATGTGGGCCTCGACCCTGGGACTCATCCCCAAAACTGATGCTGAAGTGGGCCTCGGCCCTAACTGCTACTAATATGGGCCTCACCCCCAAACTGATACTGATGTGGGCCTCGACCCTCGGGATTCATCCCAAACTGATACTGATGTGGGCCTCGACCCTCGGGATTCATTCCTAAAACTGATAGTGATGTGGGCCTCGACCCTGGGACTCATCCCCAAAACTGATGCTGAAGTGGGCCTCGGCCCTAACTGCTACTGATATAGGCCTCGCCCCCAGACTGATACTGATGTGGGCCTCGACCCTCGGGATTCATTCCTGGATTCATTCCAAAATTCTGAGAGATTCATTCATTGGATTCGTTCCAAAATCTGAGAGATTCATTCCCCGGATTCATTCCAAATTCTTGAGAGATTCATTCTTTGGATTCGTTCCAAAATTCTGAGAGATTCATTCCCTGGATTCGTTCCAAACTCTGAGAGATTCATTCCCTGGATCCATTCCAAATACTGAGAGATTCATTCCCTGGATTCGTTCCAAAATCTGAGAGATTCATTCCCCGGATTCATTCCAAATTCTTGAGAGATTCATTCTTTGGATTCGTTCCAAAATTCTGAGAGATTCATTCCCTGGATTCGTTCCAAACTCTGAGAGATTCATTCCCTGGATCCATTCCAAATTCTGAGAGATTCATTCCCTGGATTCGTTCCAAATTCTGAGAGATTCATTCCCTGGATTCGTTCCAAATTCTGAGAGATTCATTCTTTGGATTCGTTCCAAAATTCTGAGAGATTCATTCCCTGGATTCGTTCCAAACTCTGAGAGATTCATTCCCTGGATCCATTCTAAATTATGAGAGATTCATTCCCTGGATTCGTTCCAAATTCTGAGAGATTCATTCCCTGGATTCGTTCCAAAATCTGAGAGATTCATTCCCCGGATTCATTCCAAATTCTGAGAGATTCATTCCCTGGATTCGTTCCTGAAACTGTATTGTTGCTGTTTCTGACTAGCTTGCCTTTGCTGCTTTTCTCTCTTTCTTTCTTCGAAACCTGTTAATATAAAACAAAACAAACACAAAAAAGGATGCAAAATGTGTTACGTGTATGCATGTATGCATGAGTTTCCTATCCCGTTGGGTTAGGTCTTCGGTCAATTCCCTTAGTGACAGCCCGGTCTTCTCTTCCATAGGCAAAGGAGCCGAGAAACCCTTAGTTTTTTTCTTTATAATCTTAATGATACGACGACGTTTTGGTATTCCAAAACGTCGTCGTTTAAGTTTAAAATTTTTTTAAAAAAAATGTTCGACGTGAGGCGGCCGCCTCACGCCGATTCGGCCTGATGCGGCATGAAGCGGCCGCCTCTCAGAAACTGAAATAGGCGGCCGCCTCAGCGCGCTGTCGCCGCGAGGCGGCGAGGCGGCCGCCTCAGCCGTATTTTTAAACACTGGACTCAACACTTATAAATATTACAATTTTACTTAATTTGAATCAGATTAGGAACCTGTGGAAGCTTTTTGGCACTAGTAGATAAATTTAAAACACAGAAATAATGGAAACAAAGGCAAGAAACTGAATGAGAAGGTTTTAGAATGTGGTAAGTAACAATAATAATGGTGCAGCTTGGACTTGTAAAAGTAAAATTAATAATAATTTTACAAAAAAACTCAATGTCCCACAAGCAAATGGTGAATGATTACTGATAAAGAGCAAATCAGCAAATGACATTTTTTGAAGAAAACAAAAATAGAACGGAACAAAAAGAAAGAAAACAAAAGTACAAAACTAATAAACTAATAAAGAGCAAAAAAAAATTGAACCGAAATGACCCAGACTTGGCTCTAAAAGAAGAAATCACAAATAAACAGGAAAACACAAGTTAAAACCCAAATAGATTTAAAATAAAAAATACAATCTCATTTATGGTGAGTCGGTGACAGTCACGGCTTCACCCAACTCAACCTACCAGATATCACAAACCCTTAACCGCAAAGAAAAAAACCCTAATTCAATTTCACGCATCATCATTCATCAGATTGGTATAAAAAATCACAACAAATTACAAACCCTTAACCGAAAAAATAAAACCCTAATTCAATTTCTCGAAATAAAAAAGATGAGTGAGATTTGTAGTGATCTTACTGAAGACTCCAAGAGAGACAAAGAGAGAGCGACGGGAGAGGAAGAAGATGAGTGAAGCCGGTAATGGCAGTCTGGCAGAAGCCAAGAATGAGAAATGAAGTGAGATTTGAGGATGTGATTTCTGATTTGTGTGTCGGCGTGAATGAAGTGTGAACAAATGAAGTGAGATTTGAGTCTTGAATTGCCCTAATTTTTTTTTATGTATATATCAGTCGTCGGGTCGGGTCGGGTCGACCTGACCAAAATGCCTCTGAACCCGTGACCCGACCTAAATTTCAGGTCGGGTTACAAATGACCCGAATTTTCATTTTTAAAATTCTAAACCCGACCGGGTCGGGTCGGGTTGTGTCGTGCCGGGTCGGGTCGCGGGTTGACCCGACCCTATGAACACCCCTACTCTGCTGAAGGTTGAAGACGATGACGTCAGCAACCAGTCAGCACCCAGTCATCTGCCACGTCAGCGGTCCTGCATAGTCAGCAAGCCACGTCAGCAGACCAGTCATCAGCCACGTGTGCATCCAGTCAGCGCCACGTCAGCGACACTTGCCACGTCAGCAAAATCCTGGTAAATTTCAGAGAGGTCACTGAACTTTTTGTAAATTACAATTTAGTCTCTGAACTTTTTCGTAATTGTAATTTGGCCCCTGAACTTTCAGAAATTGCACTTTGACCCCTATAATTTTTGAAATTTGCAAATTGGTCCCTTTATCGGATTTTGGCAAACGAAGTGTCATTTCCACCATTTTCGACCATTCTGGACGCAATAGTGAGGTCCGTTTTTTGAATTTCTGCTTATAAGTTTTATGATGGATGGGGGCAACGGCAAAATGGTTTTGTTAACCAGTACCAATTATGGAGAGGAATGATGAAAAACCTTCTGTATGTGAAGGACGATGATGGATCAGTGTTTCTGGAGCAGAAACCAGAAGGAATGACTGATGAGAAGTGGGCTAATCTTCACCAGAAAACATGTAGTACTATTCATCAGTGGATCGACGATAGTATCATGAACCATGTTAGTGAAGAAACAAATGCACATGTCTTATGGAGAAAGCTGGAGGAGCTTTTTTGAGCAAAGACTGGCAACAACAAGCTGTACCACATCAAGAAGATGATAGGGTTGAAATACCAGGAAGGTACAGCTGTGGCGGACCATATCAACGATTTCCTCGGAATAATGAAAGAATTGTCTGGATTGGGCATAGACTTCGGAGATGAGGTAAATGGCTTAATACTTCTTAATACGTTACCAGAATCTTGGGAAACGTTTAGATCTACGGTGATAAATTCAGCCACATATGGGAAAGTCACTATGGAGATGGCGAAAACCAGGATCTTCGAGGAAGAAAAGAGGACGAGAATGCAGGAGTCAGCATCAACCTCAACCTCAGAAACTCTAGTGACAGAGAAGAACACCAGAAATGGGAGGAGTAAAAGCCGAGGCCCAGGTAAATCAGACAAGAACCGGGGGAAATCAAGAACAAGGGAAATAAAATGTTTCCACTGTAAAAAGAAAGGCCATATTAAGAGGGATTGCTACAAGTTGAAGAACGAGCAGTCCATGAAAAATGGTGACTCTAATCAAGAAAGAGTTGCTACTACCACTGGCAATACCTCCAAACTGTTCTTCATTATATACGAAGAAGATGTTGTGAATCTTACCAGCCACGAGACTAGTTGGGTGATAGATAGTCGCGCCTCCATACACGTCACATCTCGCAGAGACTTCTTTTCATCTTACACACTAGGAGACTACGGTGCTATAAGGATGGGGAATGACGACCAGTCCAAAGCCATCGGTATTGGAGACATCTTCCTTGAAACAGACAACGGGACAAGTCTAATGTTGAAGGGAGTCAAGCACATCCCAGACATCCGATTAAACCTGATCTCAACAGGCAAGCTGGATGATGAAGGCTTCTGCAGCATCTTTAGTGACAGAACCTGGAAGCTCACTAAAGGATCAATGGTGGTGGCACGAGGTAAGAAAGACTCAACTCTGTATTTGATGCTTGCTAAGCTTTCCAATAGTAGCATAAATACAGTCAACAGTAATGAGGCAGCCGAGCTATGGCATAAAAAGCTCGGTCACATGAGTCAAACGGGGATGGAAATACTACGCAGGTGGAATGTTCTTCCCGAATTGAAGAACTCACACTTACGAAAGTGTGAACACTGCATGGCTGGAAAGCAGAACAGAGTGTCCTTCCAGAGCTCCTCGCCTCAACGGAAATCGGAGGTACTTGATCTCATACATTTAGATGTATGCGGTCCGATGCAGACACTAACACTTGGTGGGTCATTTTACTTTGTGACATTCAAAGATGATCATTCAAGGAAGATCTGGGCATACACCTTGAAGAGAAAAGATCAAGTGTTGGGAGTGTTCAATGAGTTTCATACCCTGGTGGAGAGAGAAACCGGTAAGAAACTGAAGTGCATCAGAATAGACAACGGTGGAGAATACAGAGGTCCGTTTGATTAGTACTGCAAGACGCAAGGAATCTGACATCAAACGACACCTCCGAAGACACCTCAGCTGAATGACCTAGCTGAGAGAATGAACAGAACCTTATGCGAAAGGGTCAGAAGCTTGCTGTCACAAGCCAAGCTGCCGAAGATATTTTGGGGGGAGGCACTCAACACAACAGTACATGTTTTGAACATGTCCCCAGCGGTCGCACTAAAAGGTAATGTTCTTAACCAAGCCTGGACAGGTAAAGAAGTGTCTTATGAACACTTGCATGTCTTTTGGTGCAAAGTATTTGTACACATCCCAAAGGACGAGAGATTCAAGCTTGATGCAAAAACATGACAATGTGTCTTTATTGGCTATGGTCAGGATGATTTCGGCTACAAACTGTATGATCTTGTGGAGAAAAAAATTATCAGAAGCCGAGATGTTGTCTTCGTTGAAGACCAGACCATAGAAGATATCAGAAAGGAGATGAAGACAATGCCCCAGTAATACAGAGATGTGAATCCAGAATCTCATACACCGGTGCCAATACGAGTTGAAGATGAGGTTCCCAGAGATGATGATCATGATCAACCACCAGTACCAGAAGCTACACCAACAGTTCCACATAGAAGGTCTGACAGAGAGAGGCGACCTTCAACCAAATACTCTGTATATGAGTATGTGCTGCTTACTGACGGGGGAGAACCCGAGAGCTACCAGGAGGCTGTGGAAACAAAAGACAAAGAAAAGTGGGAGGAAGCCATGCAAGATGAGATGAAATCTTTGCATGACAATCACATTTTTGAGTTGGTGAAATTGCCAAGAGACAAACGGGCTTTGAAGAATAAATGGGTGTACAGGGTGAAGCAACAGGAGCACACTTCACAACCCCGATACAAAGCCAGGCTAGTCGTCAAGGGATTCAATCAGAGAAAAGGCATTGACTTTGATGAAATCTTCTCTCCAGTTGTGAAGATGTCATCCATCAGAGTAGTACTCAGTCTAGCAGCAAGCCTCGACCTGGAGATTGAGCATATGGATATCAATACCGCATTTCTTCATGGAGATCTGGAAGAAGAAATTTATATGGAGCAACCGGAAGGCTTCAGAGTCAAAGGAAAATAGGACTATGTGTGCAGACTCAGAAAAAGCCTCTACGGTTTGAAACAGACACCGAAATAGTGGTACGTAAAGTTCGAGTCAGTTATGAGGGAGCAGAGATACAAGAAGACCACTTCAGACCATTGTGTCTTCGTTCAAAAATTCTCTGACGATGACTTTATCATCTTACTGATGTATGTAGATGATATGTTGATTGTTGGCCGGAATCAATCAAGGATTGATAATTTGACGCAACAACTGAGTAAGTCTTTTGAGATGAAAGACTTGGGGCTAACTAAACAGATTCTTGGCATCAGGATCGGCCGTGATCGGAAAGCCAGGAGATTATACTTGTCACTGGAGGAGTACATCGAGAAGGTACTTCAAAAATTCCAGATGGACAAGGCTAAAGCGGTTAGCACTCCTCTTGCTACCCACTTTAGATTGAGTACATAACAGAGTCCCTCTACTGAGACAGGGAATGAGGAAATGAAACAAGTTCCATACACCTCAGCAGTGGGAAGTCTTATGTATGACATGGTGTGCACGAGGCCAGACTTAGCACACGCAGTTGGATTGGTAGCCGGTTTATGTCAAACCCAGGACGAGAACACTGGAATGCCATCAAATGGATTATGCGGTATCTACGAGGCACATCCAAAATGAGACTATGTTTTAGAAGCAGCGAACCATTGTTGATGGGCTACACCGATTCAGATATGGCAGGAGATGTAGATACCCGTAAGTCTACTTCGGGATATCTGATTACTCTCTCAAGGGGAGCTGTGGCATGACATTCAAGGTTGCAGAGATATGCTGCACTTTCTACAACAGAGGCATAATTCATTGCAGTGACAGAAGCTTGCAAAGAATTGACGTGGATGAAGACATTCGTCGATGAATTGGGTTTCAAGCAGGAGAAGTACATTTTGTACTGCGATAGCCAGAGTGCTATCTACCTTGGTAAAAATTCTACATTTCACTCGAGGTCAAAACATATCGATGTGAGGTATCACTGGATACAGGACGTCCTGAGCTCAAAGCTGTTAGAACTCAGGAAAATTCACACCGACGACAACGGTGCCGATATGTTCACCAATGTTTTACCGAAGGATAAGCTTGAAATCTGTCGTGCCATAGCCGGGATGACAAAACTCTCCACATAGTCAGAGTGGGGAGATACAGAGAACTACGATTGGCTTGATCCCAACTCAGGGTACGTAGGCAGTCATACAGATGCAGCTAAGGGAGGATCCTTTTGAGGATCCGGTTTGGATGATTGATGGTCGGCTCAGATTTTGGGCAAATCTTCACCGAGGGGGAGATTTGTTGAAGCCAGCAGTATGCATGATGCATGCAGAATTCATGCAAGCTCAGAAGTCAGCACCGAAAGCATGAAATGATGGTAGCCGAAAGTTGATGAAGACATGCCAACTTGCTGGCAACTTGCCCCTAAACCGTGTGGCACTGTTCACACGGTTTGGGCATTATAAAAGGAGCTCAAGACCATTAGTTTTAGTATCCCAGAAGTGAGAATAATAGAGAGTAAAGAGGGTTGAGAGTTTTTTGTAAAGCTTGGATTTGTAAGCTTTGTAATTCTTTGTTTGTGTATAATAAAGAAGAATTTTATCTCACATCTCCTCTATTGTGTGTGTTTTATCACAACACAAAAACCACCTAGATTCTCCAAGCAAGCAAGCACAAGCAATTTTATTTTGAATTAAATCATATTAGACAGTGAATCACTTGCCGTGTGATGTGAATATATGCAAGAATAATTAGCATGGGAGAAATTGGAAGCATTAGTTGAAAGAAAACCAAGCAATTTCTCATGTGTAACAGGTCTGTAGGCTCATCACCGTTGCTCAATGTACTCAAATTTATTGATTAAATACAGCACGAATAGATAATGAAACATATAATTTAATAAATTAAATAAGATTTATTGAAACTAAAAAAATAAAATTAATAAAGCTTAAACCACAACTACAATAAAATCAAAGTGAAAGAAAAATTGAAGAAAGGTTACCAGCCTGAGCAGGAGGGTGGTGTGATGAACACTAAAATATACACATTTATTAAAAGAAAAATTAATCATTTTATACTTGTAATTTCATTAATCTCCTTAATTTAGCACATTTATAAAATAATAATTAAATTTATATTTTATATATTTATCGTGATTTTTATTTATTATGTAGGTGAAATAATACTTTGGATGCATAACTAGAAAAATGGACGTTACATTTGAATTTTGGAGGTAAAAAACTTAAAAGAGTGTTCTAACCGTGTACAATTCCGGAAATTCCAATTTTCCGTAATTTTTATAATTTAGCCATAACTTTTTACTTCGATATCGGATTGAATCGATTATAGTTCCAGATGAAAAAAGACTCAAATAACTACAACTTTGGTGTTTGCAAGATTTTATAGTTCTCAATTTTTTTAGGCTGAAATTAATGAAAAATACAAAGTATGTTATATATAATTATTAAAGCAAAAAAAAAAAATAAAAAAAAAATAAAAAAGGGTAAATTGGCTCATTAGTTGAAAAATTTGCATTGCATTATTAAATGCGATGCAAATTTTTCGAAGATGGAGGTGCTGAACACCTCTATAAATATATGTGTATTTCTTCAGTCTGGTTTCCGCAATTCTCTCTGAAACTTTGTGTAGTTTCAGTTCTTGTGTGTTTTATTTTTTAAAAGCTTTCTTGTAATTTCTTTTTCTTTCAGTAATAAAATTATGAGTGTTTTTATTCAAATCATGAGTAGCTAATTTCATTTTATAAAAATATAGATTAATCTTATTTATATTGTAATATATAAATTGTAATCTAATTACTATTTAATTTAAATATGAATTAATTATTGACAAACTATGTTACCGCCTATATGCTGGTTTTATTTATTTGGACATAATTGAATATCTGACTCCACTTGTTATAGACAAATGTTATTATCGTCTTTATGCCTAGTTTTATTTATTTTGACATAATTAATTCATAAAATAAATTAATTAGGTAATATTGACAATTTATATATTATAAAAAGTAAGATTTATAAATTTGAAATATTAAAAGTGGATCCTTCAGTCATAGTATTGTATTTTATTGTTACAATTTTCAATTACTTCAAACAATTCACTCTTTTTATTTTCACTTGAATTATTATTTTATCCTATTAAATCTATTTCGTGTGAATCGACCCTAGACTTATAGGATTATTTTATTACTTCGACACTCTTATATTTGAAAGTAAAAAATAACTTTATGAGTGTATCATGAGGCTTAGTGAGAAGCTTAGCAGGCTTAGTCAGAGTCGCGTCTTGCAGCTTGGATTGAGCCGATAGCTGAGGCATAGAAGCCGGGAGCTTAGCAACAAGCTGCGAGAGGTCCTCGTTATCATCATAACCCAACAAATCGAAAGTCGGGGTATTCATTAATCAGTTTTAACCGATTAATCGAACCGTTCCGACCCATTTTTTTATTACGGTTCGGTTAATTCGGTTATTGCGGTTAAAATTTTTAATTTTTTTGGTTATTCGGTTCAGTTACGGTTATGAGATTCGTATAACCGAACTGACCGATTAACCGAAATTAAACCATATATGTATATTAGCGCTTGCGAATCCTTTAATTTTTTAGAGTTAATATAGTCTGCATGTAAACTCTCAATTGGTTGTAGTTATATTGATTTGATAATACTACCCAAAAATAAAATTGATAAAATTCAAATGACAAGCTGCATTAACAGCTTGGTTTTGGTTTTTTTTAATTTCTCTCAAGAATTTAAAGGTAAAAATACATAAAATTTTAAATGTGTAGATTTTGCATCGTGGTGGATTCGTGACCCTTAAAATTTCTAACATGGCAGGTTTGGAAGGAAATCTGAGGCCGTGACAATCATCGAGGGTTTAAAAAATATTTCTTTCGCATGTAATTAAATATAGATATATTTAATTAAATGTTAGTTATAATCGGTATTTTTAGAATTAGATATGTGATTGAATTAGTGATCTAAAAAAATTTAATGCGTTAGTGGTTCGACTGGTTTAAACGTTCCGAAAAAATCGGTAGAACCGACCTACATCATATATGATTTCACTAATTAAAAATTATAAAAAAATATTAAATTTTAATTTATTGGATTGGTTAATAACCGAATTAACCATAACCGACCGAAATATAATGGTTAATTGGTTAATGGTTATGTGTCATAAATTGGTTAAATCGGTTACACTTTTATTTAACGGAAAATTTCGGTTACGGTTAAAAAAAAAGGATTAACCGACCGAACCGACCGATGCACACCCGTAATCGAAAGGGTTCATGGTCGCCATTTGTTGTTAATATTATTTTAACAAAAACCCACTCACCAACTTAAGAAAATATGAAAAAGGCGACCAATCAAAACCCTAGCTTTACAAAACTAACTTCATAGATGTGTTTTGTTTACAGAGAAAGAGAGAGAAGCCCTAGCCGCCGTAACACGAGTATGAGTAAGAGAGAGAGATATGCTCGCTCAATTTATTGTAACCATTGTCAAAGAAATTCAACACTATCCAAATTTGTGCTAACATTGGATGTTCTTGTGAGCTTTCGAAAACGGACATTTGGAGGATCAGTTTGAAAATGTGGGGGACGTCGGTGAGAGTAAGGGTGTGTATTAATCAGTTTTAACCGATTAATCGAACCGTTCCGATCCATTATTTTATTAGGGATTTTATTTTTGGTAACGAGGGAGAGAGACAGAGAGTGAAGTGCAGCATTTAATTAAGACTTGGGTTAAGTGAACAAAATCGCAGGAGCTGTAAGTTTATAAAATAATTTCACTTAAAATGAAAAAAAAATGGAAAAAAAATATTATTTTAATAAATTCGAGTTTTAAATTTTAAATTTTAAATTTATTATAATTACACATTAAAATTTTAAAAAAAAAATCAGGTTTAACTATGGTTTCAGTTTTCTAACAGTTTTTTTTCTGATTTTATTAACTCTGCCGATTTTTTAACATGATTCTGATAGAACTAAAGGCTGATTCCCGATTTGAATGATTGAACCGATCGGTCTGATCTGATTACGAAAACTATGCTAAAAAATATAATTAATTTGTAGTACATCTAATTTAATTTTTATTTTTTATTTTTAATTTAAAATTTATTTTTTCAAAACAAATTTATGTAATTCTTTTAAATTTGGCACTTCACTAATATTTTGAATTACAAAAAACGTGATTTTTTGATAGAATTATTTTCTGTAAAGTATTTCTACCATTATTTCTTGATAGAAATATTTTATATTAAGATTTCTATCATTATTTCTTAACAGATAATTGTTGGTGAATTAGTGTCATTAAACATAAAATTAACATGCTTTAAACAATCAAAACACATAATTCAAATGTAAATATACTTTTACATGCAAGAACCCTAAAACTTTTGAAATGAAGAAAACCTGGAAAAATGATGAATACAGTGGTCCGGATCGAGAAGATTCTCTGTCCTTAAGAACTTATCAGCCCCGTCTCGGTGCTCTACGGATTTTGTGGCTAATGTTCTCCTAGGATAACCCGGATTCCTCTTGTTCAAGTGGCACTCCTTAACAAGATCTCGAACTTGGAAATGAAGGGAACTCTCTCTTGAAAAAATGAAATATGTGAGACTTAAGACTTGTTATCTTTATTGGATACTCAGAATAAACTTCAACCCTCCTTAAATAGACATGGAAGGGTGCCTTAAGGGCACCCTTTGGTTTGGGATGCAACCATCCTAAGGGTTGTATCCCTTCCATGTATCAAATGGAAGTTTTATTCTAAATTGGAGGACATATCCCCATGGGGTACCAACCAAGAGATATGTCCCTCCTTCATCCAAAGTCAATATTTTGAAGAATTATCAACAATCCCCCACAATTCTTCAAATATTAATGCAGACACTTGAGAGAGTTTCCGTGAACTAAAGCTGCATCTGTACGGGCCAAATTTGGTCCAAGGGTAATTTCGACCTTTTGCTTCGGGCTCAATACTAAACGCACCCCGAAACCCCCAGCATGGATCCAGGCCCAAGTTGCCATCACATAACTTGCACTAAAGGAAGCCCCAAGGTTTGATGTATATGAAGGCCCAGAGGTCCACAAACCCAGGCCCAATGAAATACCACATACCCAAACCATAATCAAGGCTCACCCTACGCCAGTCCACGTAACGCCCAGGCTCGCAAACTACACTCATAACTCAGCCATTATCAGCCTACAACTGGCAAACACAATAAACACCCCTCATGAAGTCGACCGTAACTGACGCCCAACGGACAAGCAATCAAATAGCAGTAAATACACACCCCCGAATGTGTGTATATAAGCGAAGAAGATCCAGGAGGAAGGGACATTCAAGCTCTCATACTCATAGCCTAAGAATACTCTCTTCATAGCTCTCAGCACCTCCCACCTACCCCATTCACGGCAGCTCACGGGGATCAATATAATACCTGACCTTGCTCCTATTTCTACGGTATTAGCATCTCATTTCCATCACTGACTTATGCGTCGGAGTGCCTACGGCACCCACCACACCGGTGGGCAGTATCTCCACGATCACCATACCTTCTTTATTTTACAAGATCGTCAGTTCCCTTCTACGAAATCTCGATTGTAGACCTCGGGTGAAAACTAGTGTCTACAGTTACCGTGGGGTCCTAGCGATTCATAGCATGCAAAGATCTCTCCATCTACGATCATTTCAAACACACATACTTATATGGCGTCACGTAATAAGCAGACTCCAGATCTTATGATCACCAAATTAGCCATCCTCCAAAGATAATCACAAACATTGGAACATATTTCTTCAACCTCCCAAAGGCTCGAGGCTACGTGTCACCCCAACAATCCTATCATCTAATCCGATCTCTTATGAGCATTCAACAAGCGAAAATCCACCATCAGACGACCATCCACTAAATCACCAAAGAAGAAGCCATATCTCTCCAGCAGACCGAACACAATAAGTCATCTCCTCCATGTGAAAGGAAATGCAAGAGTTCAAAAGAGCAATTCTCTCCAATCTACCTGGAGTCAGACTACCAATAAGGAAAAGTCGAGCCAAGATAGCATCAGACTACGCAGAAGGATCATTATCAACCTCTAATTACATATGAAGTTTTTCAAATTCTTCGGACGACATGAATGGATCTCAATCTCCCTTATACGATATGAAAGCAGTGACATCCTCTTCAAATGACAGGAGATGATTGCCATCTCTTCAAGGTGACGTTAAAGGTTTGCCAACTCTTCCAAACTAACATCGAAGGAGTGTCATTTCCCCATAAGACGTAGATGAATTATCATCTATTCCAGACTACATGGAAAGATTATCATATTCTCCATACGACAAGACGGGTGGCCATCAGGCTACATAGAAGAATTGTTAGTGTTTCCATATGACATGGAAAGACTGTCACCTCTTTCAGTCAACATTAAAGGTTGCCATCTCCTCCAGATTACATGAATAAAGTATCATCAATTCTAGACTCCATTCGACCACAGTCTCATGAACCTACATCGCGAGCAAGATGCATCCCTTCAATGGAACTATTTTTCCTACCATTTACCTCATATGATAAAGCGATGTACTTGACATGAGGAGGATGTCCTAGTCGACAGTACCCGAGTGAAGATTTGGCATGGACACCCCGGTCAACATTACCAGGTATGGCTTGAAATTTTCAAGAATGTCTCAGTTGATATCAGTAAGGCATGAGACTTATAACAGATGTTATAATAAGACACTAGCTGTGGGTGTCCCAGTCGACACTACGATTTTCAACTTGGTAATTGTTATGGGTGTTCCAGTCGACATCAATATGTGGTTTAGGACTTGTAATAAATATCCTAGTTGGTATTACAATTTATAGTGTGAGACTTGCTATGGGTGTCTCAATAGACACTACAATTTCCAACTAGGTAATCGTTATGGATGGCTTAGTCGACATTGACTATGTCTGACATAGGACTTGCTAGGGATGTCCCACTCAACATTAGTTTGTTGTTGAGGATGTCCCAACTGGCATTACTATATATAGCTTGTCGCTTGTTAAAGATTCCACTCGACACTTGTTCTAAATCTCATTCGACATGAGAAGGAAGAAATCCTAGCTAGATGGCAGAGGTTCTTCTTCATACGATGGTGAAGAAATCCCATCTAAAGTCTGAGACTCCATTCGACATGATAAGGAAGAGGTCTTAGCTAGAGGCTAAGGTTTTAATCGGCACGACATCAAGGAATGATTGGCTATTGGCCGAAGATCCATTCGACACGACAGATAGGTAAAATGAGCTACCTAAGGATTCAATCAACATTGCATGGATACACATCGTAAAGATATTGTCCCACTCGACATCATATCCTCCAGACTACATGAAAGGCTTGACGTCTCTTCCAGACTACATAAGAAGAGTGTCGTCTTCTTCAGACGACGTTAAGAAGGTTCTCATCTCCTCCAGAAGACATGAGAGACATTCATCACAGATCTGGTCGACTGGGGACATTTTGGACATTCACTTGGGCCAATCAATTGTGGCCTCATAGACACACATCAGAGCCAATCAATTGTGGCCTCATAGACACACATATGATCCAATCTACTGTGGCTTCATTGACCTTCATAAAGTCTAAGGGATGGCTCTAAATAATTTCCCCCACGCGTACCAAAGACTTTGGTCCCATCAGCAAGCCCAAACCCCACAAATAGGGACGTTAGCTAATTGAGAGAACAAAAGGCAATCCAAAAGCAAGACCAAGAAACCACTCAGTCTAAGCCCAAAGCGAAAGCATCACAATTGAGGTATAACAGGCCCAAGATTTTTGAGTCATATACACGAATGAAAGCCCATGGGTCGAGGACAAGCAGGCCCCGCAAGCACAGGCGAAACATATCCTAGCCACCCTAGCTGCCACACCAAATGGAGAAAAGCACTGGCACGTAGGAGTGTGGCCTCATCAAATTTCTAGCAAGAAGTAGTAATTGCCAGTGGACAGAACCCAGTGGCCAGTCCCACTTCGGTCGTTTTAGAGAGAAGCATAGCAAGAGCATACAAGATTTATGACCCCAGACATCATATGAAGAGCTTAGATGCTCAAGCCATACCAACATAAGACACCCCCAATTACTTCAATTGACAAAGATGGGCTAAAAGACAGTAAATACACGGAAATATTTGAGGCATGCTACCGACGCCTGGACCAAAAAAATTACAGACTCTCCTTGTTTGGGTTTGGTCACGGAAACATCATGTTTCTCCTTCTACGAGAACTGAATTGGAAAAATAAGATGGCTTCGACCACTATTGCTATTGCTAGGAAGGGCTTTGCATGCTTGTACTTTCTATCAATAGATGGGCTAGCAGAAGCAGGAGACCAACAGCCATCAGCTGTCGGCTTGTTGGTAAGGCGAGAGCTTCAAGCCCGATTTCTGGTGGCATACCATCCACACAAGCACCACCCGACGAAAAGTCAGATTTGTTTCCAGATTTTCATTAAAATGCCTTTGTGACATTCTCTTGAACAGTTGGCAGACATTATTTGGTTCTATAGGAGAGAGTCGTAGGAAAAATTTCATATCATCATTACATTCAAATTGCCACAAGAATTCATGGAAAGTTTCGATTGTTACAAAAAAAAATAAAAAAAAAATGTCGGAGAAGATGGTCGCAGTATCGAGCCTCATGGTGCCAACTCTCTCTTGTTTGTGGTGACCTTTGAGGCTTGTTTACTCGTGTTTGGTTGGACTTGTTAGAAGATTTTGTTAATTGTGTTGGGATGTTTGCTACTGGTTTTGTTCCCTCTGCGGTTCGGGTATCCTCGCCTAGTTCGTTGAGCTGAGCCTTTTGTCTGTTGTGAGTCTATAGTCGGGTCTTGTAGACTGGGCAGTAGGATCTATGGCTTTATCAGGTTCACGCGCAGGGAGATGCGCTGGGAGATCCAAATTTTTTTGGGAATATCGTGTCTCTTGGATTGCAATTGCTTAGGGTTCTGGTTCAATCGTAGGTGTATTTTCTCGGTTTGGTTCTGCTCAATATTCGGGTTCACCTTCTTACGTTTTTCCTTGGGTGCCTTCTGGACCAACGTGTACTTTGGACGTCTGATACATTCGTTGGAAATGGCTTCGAATCGATTCCATGTGGAGGCTCCTTCTAGTAGTTTTTGATTGTCATGGTTGAGCTGATGGAATTTAGCGTGCGGTTTGCTTCATTATCCTGAGCTCTGGAAATGTCGATTGTGGATGCTGGTGTTCTGTTGACCCAGCCTGGTTTTTGGTTGTTATGGCCTTGTTTTTAAGAGCTTCTTATTCTGTGTTTAAAGTTTCGTTGGGCTCTTGTAGCTTCAACTTCAAGCCCTGGAACCTCTTCGTTTTATCAAGCTATTTTGCTTGATTTATGGGTCTTTGGCGCCTCTTGGGTGAGACTATTGGTGACGACACCGAAATGCCACCATTAACGTGGCTGCAAGCTGGTTCTATTTTTTTAAAAAAAGGTAGGCTCCAAAGAATATTACAAAGCTGCCCAATCAAGATAACTTTCACCAAGCTTCACGTAGCTACACGCTGACTTGAAGAAAGCTCCCTGCCATGTGTTGCCCATGACCATGTGTAGACCGCTCAAAGACAACCCATCATGAACACCCATGTAATCTCATCATACAGACCGGCCCACAAACCCATTCCATGATAATACCCATCACCAAAAACCCATTCAGCAATAAGCCCTCGCGACAATAAACCCATGCGACAACAAGCCCAAATAAGCATTCAGCCCTCATTAAAAAAGCACACAAGATTAAAGGCTGACAATCTCACATCGTTCATTTTAGGAGAAGTATAATAGGAGCTGAAGTCAAAACCAAACCCACATCGCTCGTTGCAGGCGAGCTGCCAAAATCCAGAAAAGCCTGGCAACCACACTAAACACATATAAGCAAACAACTTCACGGAAGCTCCTTCTACAAAGCCAGCTTAAACAAAAACCACCCTAAATATATCAGCCCCCAATCTTATTTGATTCGAATAAAGAGATATTTGTGTTCATTTAGGAGGGTCTGCCTACTTTTCACAGCCTCACATATTTCCCTTACTACATGATCAGCCGTAGACTCCAAGCCTGTGAATAAGAGAAGGTAGACAAAGGCTCGAATGCCCTAGTACAAAGGAAGAGAACCCTTAGTATGCTCAGCATGTGAATCCATGGAGAGAGAAAAGATGGCCATACAGAAGGTTATAATAATGTAATCTAGGTTCCTAGCGCATAGAACGTGGGTTGGCATCGTCACGACCGAGTCTACTGGCACATTATATGCAAAAGTGTGTGCCACTCGTTACAATATCCAATAGACACAGAAGATAGAAGGATAGTCTTCCTCGAATACTAATAAGACAATTTGTCCCCGCCGACATGCTCTCCATATGACAGGTATAAATATTTCCCCCCATTTACATACCATATATGTGGCTTCAAAATTCGCAGGTAATGTCATACAACTAAAAACATAGACCTTTTCCTGGTCCAGACGACATGTAGACTCAGTTTGGTCCCTCTTCGATACCAAACGAGTGAATGTCTTCCTGGCCTCGTCAAGTCCAGTCGACAGGAACACTCCCCAATTGGCTCGTGATGGATTCAACTAGTGATAATGAACCTTCTTCTCGTCCACACGACATGTAGGCTCGGTTTGGTCCCTCTTCAAAACCAACCGAGTGAGTGTCTTCCTGGCCTCGTCAAGTCCAGTCGACGGGAACACTCCCCAATTGGCTCGTGATGGAGTCAACTAGTGATAATGGACCTTCTTCTGGTCCACACGACATGTAGGCTCGGTTTGGTCCCTTTTCGAAACCAATCGAGCGAGTGTCTTCCTGGCCTCGTCAAGTCCAGTCGACGGGAACACTCCCCAATTGGCTCGTGATGGAGTCAACTAATGATAATGGACTTTCTTCTAGTCCACACAACATGTATGCTCGGTTTGGTCACTCTTTGAAAACAACCGAGCGAGTGTCTTCCTTACCTCATCGAGTCCAGTCGACCGGGGACATCCCCCATGGACTCACGACGAGTCAAGTTTTTAGACATGGATTACACATGTCGTATGAATTATATCTTTCTGGCCTCATCAAGTCCAGTCGACCGGGGACATCCCCCATGGACTCATATCGAGTCAAGTTGTAGACATGGTTTACACATATCCTATGAATTATATCCTGAATCTTCATCTAGATCAGTCGACCGGGGACATCCCCCATGGACTCATGACGAGTCAAGTTTTTAGACATGGATTAAACATGTCGTATGACTTATATCTTCATGGCCTCATCAAGTCCAGTCGACCGGGGACATCCCCCATAGAATCATATCGAGTCAAGTTGTAGACATGGTTTACACATGTCGTATGAATTATATCCTGAATCTTCATCTAGATCAATCGACCGGGGACATCCCCCATGGACTCACGTCGAGTCAAGTTGTAGACATGGAATACACATGTCGTATGACTTATATCCTAACCTTCATCTGGTTCAAACGATTGGGTACTTCCCCAATGGCTCTGATAGAGTCAAGTTCATTATCTCGACCATGATCTGGTTCGGTCGACTAGGTACTTCCCCAATGGCTCTGACAGAGTCAAGTTCATTACCCTGACCATCATCTAGTTCGGTCGACTGGGTACTTCCCCAATGGCTTTGGTAGAGTCAAGTTCATTATCCCGACCATCATCTGGTTCAGTCGACTGGGTACTTCCCCAATGGCTCTGGTAGAGTCAAGTTCATTATCTCGACCATCATCTGGTTCGGTCGACTGGGTACTTCCCAATGGCTCTTGTAGAGTCAAGTTTATAACTTGACATTCGTTTGGTTCCATAAATAGGCAGTATCAATGCTCGAATACACCTACATACTATGGCCTCGTCCCAGGAGACACACACGTCAAGTATTCTCCAAGCTAAGGACTTATTGACTTAGAGAGTAGGGGACAAACTGTACAGGCCAAATTTGGTCCAAGGGTAATTTTGACCTTTTACTTCGGGTCCAATACTAAACGCACCCCGAAACCCCCATCATGGATCCAGGCCTAAGTTGCCATCACAAAACTTGCACTAAAGGAAGCCCCAAGGTTTGATGTATATGAAGGCCCAGAGGTCCACAAACCCAGGCCCAATGAAATACCACATACCCAAATCATAATCAAGGCTCACCCTACGCCAGTCCACGTAATGTCCAGACTCGTAAACTACACTCATAACTCAGCCATTATCAGCCTACAACGGGCAAACACAATAAACACCCCTCATGAAGTCAATCGTAACCGACACCCAACGGACAAGCAATCAAAGAGTAGTAAATACACACCCCCCGAAGGTGTGTATATAAGCGAAGAGGATCCAGGAGGAAGGGACATTCAAGCTCTCATACTCATAGCCTAAGAATACTCTCTCCATAGCTCTCAGCACCCCTACCTACCCCCCTCACGGCAGCTCACGGGGATCAAGGTAATACCTGACCTTGCTCTTCTTTCTATGGTATTAGCATCTCATTTCCATCACTGACTTGGGCGTCGGAGTGCCTACGGCACCCACCACACATGTGGGAAGTATCTTCACACTCACCCTACCTTCTTTGTTTTGCAGGATCGCCAGTGCCCTTCTACGAAATCTCGATTGTAGACATCGGGCAAAAAACAGCGTCTACAACATCGAAATAGGTAGCCTTGAACCTTTCCTAGTGATTGACAATCGGATTTACTAGGCAAACTAGTGACCCATAGTCTTGAACTGTTCTGCTGTTGGTGTAAACCAAGACAATTGGCAACACACAGCTTTACTTCGACCATTTTCCCGTTCTACGATTTTGTTCATTTCGGCCCTGAACAGCGGTCATGGATTCATCAAGCACTTTAGGGAAATCAGCCTGAAAAATCCCATGGAAGCGGCCTCACTTCTTACTTGAAATAGGTGATCTACTATTAAGAGGTAATCTGGCTTTACCCCCATTAGGACTCATCTCCTAATATAGTGATCATTAAAAGCCTTAGCTTATCCTAACCTTGACAGACAGCACTCTGTGTCATTATCGGAATGAGAAATAGTACAAAACTCTTCAGTGCTTGTTTTGAATTGCACAAAGTTTCTGTTATCCCTATGGAACCTAGATATTGGGATCTTCAGTAAGCTAGGTTGGGTTTCCACAGTGACAATTCTTAATTTATAGGCTTCAAGCCCATTCCCCTCGATGACTTCTCAACTTACTCTCGAGGCAAACCTTTAGTTAGTGGATCCGCTAGGTTTTCCTTCGATTTAACATAATCGATCGATATTATGCCACTTGAGAGTAGTTGACGTATGGTATTATGTCTTTGACATATGTGTCGAGACTTACCATTATACATTGTATTTTGGGCTCTCCCAATAGCCAATGGCTATCACAATGTATGCTAATCGTTGGCACTGATTTGGGTCAACTATGAATATCCTCCAGGAATTTTCTAAGTTATTCTGCTTCTTCCGCTATTTTATCTAAGGCTATAAACTCGGATTCCATAGTAGACCGGACAATACATATTTACCTCGAGGATTTCCATGACACAGCTGCATTATCAATTGTGAAAACAAATCCATTCGTAGATTTGGAATCCATTGTATCATATATCCAGTTAGCATCGCTGTATCCCTCTAGAACAACAGAATATCTCTCGTAATGTAACCCATATTTTGAAGTTTCTCTCAGATACCTCAAAACTCTTACTATGGCTTTCCAATGGTTATGTTCTGGATTGCTCGTATATCTGCTAAGCCTGGTCACAGCTTGAGCGATATCAGGTCGTGTGCAATTCGTGAGATACATCAGACTTCCGATGATTCTCGAATACTCTAATTGCGATACGCTTGAGCCAGTATTCTTTGAAAGATGAAGAGTTAAGTCCACAATGGTTCTAGCCACATTTAGGTCCCATTTGATATATTTCTCAAGTATCTTATTAATTTAATGAGTCTGATATAATATATATCTGTCTCTGAGATAATATATATATCCATCTGATGTCCTTGAAATCTTAATTCCTAGGATCACATCAGCTACTTTCAAATCTTTCATATCAAATCTGCTGGATAACACGTTTTTGGTAGACTGAATCATTTCATGATTACTACCAATTATAATCATATCATCTACGTAGAGACACACAATGACATATCCTTTTTGAGTTGATTTGGTGTATACACACTTATCACACTCATTGGTTTTGAACCCACTTGACAACATCTCTTTGTCAAATTTCGCATGTCATTGTTTAGGTGCTTGTTTTAATCCGTACAAGGATTTTACAAGTTTGCACACCTTCTGTTCTTATCCAGGAACATTAAACCCTAATGGTTGTTCCATTTAAATCTCTTCATCTAATTCACCATTCAAGAATGTCATCTTTACATCCATTTGATGTATTCAATACCAAATATAGCTGCTATGGCTATGAGCATTCTTATCGATGTGATACGAGTCACTGGTGAATAGGTGTCAAAGTAATCAAGGCCTTCCTTTTGTCTATAATCTTTTTATGACAAGTCTTGCCCTGTACTTATCTATTGATCCATCTGTTTTCATCTTCCGTTTGAATATCCATTTGTAGCCCAGTGGCTTACAACCTGGAGGAAGATCAACCAACTCTCAAGTATGGTTTTGTAGGATTGAATCAATCTCACTGTAAAAGCCTCTTTCCACAAAGGCACCTCTAGAGAAGACATAACTTCTTTATAGATTTGAGGCTCATTTTCTAACAGGTATGTCAGAAAATCGGGACCTAACGACTTAGACGTTCTAGCTCTTTTGCTAGGTCTAGGTTCGATTATCTCAACGTTTGCACGTTGATCTGATTCTTGGTCAACATGATCACTGTCTTTGACAGTATCAATCGTTCTTTTAAGAGACTATGATCTTTGTATTTCCTTACAAGGAAACGTCTCTTCAAAAAATATCACATTCCTTGACTTAATTATCATATTCGGATTGATGTCAGAAATCTCAGACTTGTGTACCAAGAATCGATACGCACTACTGTTGCGAGCATATCCAATGAATATACAATCAACAGTTTTGGGTCATAATCTAACCTTCTTAGATTTAGTGTACTTGGGCAAGACACCCCCACACTTTTAGGTATTTGTAGGAAGGTACGTGACATTTCCACAACTCATATGGTGTCTTGTCCAATTTTATGTGAGGAAGCTTGTTTAGAACGTAGTTCGCGGAAAGCAAGGCTTCCCCCCCCACAAGTTCTGGGGTAAACCAGAACTTGTCAACATGGCGTTCATCATTTCCTTCAACGTTCGGTTTTTACGCTCAACAATCTAGTTTTGTTGAGGAGAATAAGGAGCAGTGGTTTCGTGAATAATTCCATGCACGGAACAATATTCACCGAATGGTGACACATATTCACCACCTCCATCACTCCTGATTCTCTTGATTTTCTTGCCAAGTTGATTTTCAACTTCATTCTTGTATTGTACAAAGCTCTCAATAGCTTCATATTTGCTCCTCATCAAGTACACATAACAGAATCTTATGCTATCATCGATAAAAGTGACAAAGTACTTTTTACCGCCTCTAGTTTGCACAATATTCATATCACACACATCAGTATGTACAAGTTCCAAGGGTTTAGAACTTCGTTCTATGGAATGAAATGATGTTCAATGCATTTTTGCTTCAACACATGCCTCACACTTATGTTGGCTATCAATTGTAAATTTAGGTATAAGGTTCGTGTTAATTAATTTACTCATCGTATCATAATTAACATGTCCTAATCTCTCATGCCATACATTTTGTGAGTCAATAATATAAGCAGAAGTTGTAGCTTTATTATTACCATTGTGTCTATTGACAATTATTACATTGAATTTGAAAAAACCCTCAGTGAGGTATCATTTTCCTACATAAACATCATTTTTTGTCATTACAAATTTATCAGAAACAAATACAAGCTTAATACCAGCCTTGCTAAGGAGAGAGCCCGAGACCAAGCTCTTCCAAATATCTGGAATATACAATACATTCTTCAATATAAGCTTTTTTCTGATGTCATCTTCAGAACCACTGTGCCTTGTCCAACCACTCTTGAGGTAGACGAGTTTCCCATTGTCAGATGATCGCCGCCATCGACCTTCTAATATAAAGAAAACATCTTGCTATCTGCACAGATATGACGAGTAGCCACAGTGTCTACCCATTATTCTCTCGGATTCCCAACCAAGTTGGCTTCATTTACCACTGCTGACAGATTCATTTCTGAGATCTTTTCAGTCAGCTGCTCATTTTCAGTGACACGGGCCTCATTTTTCTATCTTTTCAGTTAGCTGCTCATTTTCAGTGACACGTACCTCATTTTTCTTTTTCTTGCCTTTGTCCTGAGACTTTTTGTTTCTGAAGTCCTTTATCATATGACCGCTCTTTCCAAAGTAGTATCACTTTCTATTGAACTTCTTGTAAGCTTGAGAAGAGTCAGCTCCACTGTTCTTTCTCTTCTTGCTACCCTTTACACCCTCAACGATGTTGGCCTTAGAATCCATAGTCTTGTAGCTGACATTCTCAGATATCCTGTTGTCCTCATCGATTCTCAATCGAACTCCAAGGTCTTCAAGGCTCATCTGCTTCTTTTGTGTTTCAAATAGCTCTTGAAGTCCTTCAATGATGGAGGCAACTTTTCAATAATAGTGGCAACCTGAAACGTCTCACAGAGTTTCATACCATCATCCAGTATTTCATGAGTAATCAACTGCAGTTCACCCAATTGAGACATTACCGTTCTTGAATCTACCATTTTGTAGTCCAGGAACCTACCCACGACAAATTTCTTTTGTCCGACATCCTCAGTTTTATATTTCTTGTCGAGAGATTCCCAGAGAACCTTCGTAGAAACCATGCCTTGGTACACATTGTACATGGTATTGTCAAGACCTCCCAAAATGTAGTTCTTGCACAAGAAGTCGCCAGACGGCCATGTCCATTCCCGTAGTTGCTTGGCTATTTTTGATTCACCCTCTACAAGATCCAGAGGGTCTTTGAGGTATTTAGCCAACTGCAAAGTTGTCTGGTAGAACAACATATTGCTCTGCCACTTTTTAAAGTTTACCCCACCAAACATTTCCGGTTTTTCTCCATGAGAGATCGGTACTGTGATGTTTCCGCTAGCTATATGTAACTGGAAAATCAACAGGGGTTAATTAGTCTACAAAAGACAATTCGCACAACGATCAACAAATGATCTTGTTCAAATGATATACCAAGTATCCACTCGTTGTTCTATTGGACGGTGGTTCCAATAAACACAAGTCCTTGAATTTCGACTAAAGATTCTTATGAAAAGTAAATAAAGGAATATTCCCAGAGGATGGGGGGTCCGGAGTAACCACTTAAATCCCTGACCACTTAGGCTCTTATCGTTTTTTTGACAGAATATACTTTAAACACTTCTTCAATAGGATCTCTTAGCAATTCAAACTCAGTATTACACTTATGATTTACAATACAATATTCGATATGTGTAGATATATGTGTATGTGTCAATCAAGATTGGATGAAATTAATTGTGTATGATTACACTTTAAATTCTCAACCAATTATGCAACTCACAATTATTTTTCAACTTTATCACCATGTGTATGCTTGTGATAATTAAACACCCTAATAATAACTTAAATCTATACTACCAAGATTATTGTGATTCAGTATATGATTTACTAAGTTAATATTATGAATACTTAAATTAAACTAAGTCTTTTCAGTTTATAAACTATTCCAGGACTAATATGTTAGTGTCGCGTTCGTATCTACGTTCGAACGAGACTGTCCAGTGTGTGTACATTCATGTTACGTTCGAGAACGCGTTCGAACAAAGTGTTCCAGAGAGTTCACGTTCGTGTAGCGTTCGAGAACGCGTTCATATAGCGTTCGATAACGCATTCGAATGGACTATTCCAGAGAGTTTACATTCGTGTTGTGTTTAGGACGCGTTCGAACATTTTAAGTCAGAGAGTTTACGTTCAATTTGCACTTGAAGACGCGTTCGAACATTCTTAGGCAAAAGGCTTGCGTTCGAGTTGTGTTTGAAGACGCGTTCGAACGTTCTTACGAAATTTCAGATTTTATCCTTTGCGTTCGTCGGGCGTTCGACCGCCCTACGTATTTTTCATGCACTTACTATATTTTTCCAGAAATTTTTCTTATCTAAGCATGCGAATTACTATCTAACAACACTAAAATGATAATTTCTTAAGATTATTGGTGGATTAGTGTCATTAAACATAAAATTAACATGCTTTAAACAATCAAAACACATAATTCAAATGTAGAGCTCCTTTTACATGCAAGAACCTTAAAATTTTTGAAATGAAGAAAACCTGGAAAAATGACGAATGCAATGGTCTTGATCGAGAAGATTCTCAGTCCTTAAGAACTTATCAGCCCCGTATCGGTGCTCTACAAATTTTATGGCTAAGGTTCTCCTAGAATAACCCGGATTCCTCTTGTTCAAGGGGCACTCCTTAACAAGATCTCGAACTTGGAAATGAATGGAACTTTCTCTTGAAAAAACAAAATATGTGAGACTCAAGACTTGTTATCTTTATTGGAGACTCAAAATAAACTTCAACCCTCTTTAAATAGACATGGAAGGGTGTCTTAAGGGCACCCTTTGGTTTGGGATGCAATCATCCTAAGGGTTGTATCCCTTCCATGTATCAAATGGAAGTTTTATTCTAAATTGGAGGACATATCCTAATGGGGTACCAACCAAGGGATATGTCCATCCTTCATCCAAAGTCAATATTTTGAAGAATTATCAACAACAATTATCTATCACATATCTGTCATAAATTGAGGACAAAATTAATATATGTCATAAATCATCTGTCAAGATAGCCTGTTTTTCTACTAGTGACTAATCTTGACAAAAAAATATTCTAAAATTTCAAGTGGGAAGAGACAAGACAATAAGCGGGATGATATTTTAAAATGAAGGAATGAAATTTAATAAGATGAGATAAGATTGAAAGAGATATGAGATATGATAATTTACAAGATGGGACCTCAATGAATTTTTATCATGATTGTATAAACATGGCAGTATTAAAATTGAAAAATCTCAATCCATCCCGTTTTATTATCGATCCTAATTTTTTTTCCCTTTTTCCCCCTAATATTGAAGACACGAGTACCGCATGCCATGTTAGTGTGTCCAACACATCCCAATGATCTCTAAACATGATTCTAGTGTGAATAAATCAAGATAAGTTGCGGAATACTTACATTGAACGGATGAGAAATTTCAAAACTTTCTTTGGATATAGAAGCTCCAAGCTTTGAATATGAGTTCCAAACTCTTGGGTGAGTTTCCCCATCACCTTAAATCAACTCCTTTAAGTGCTAGCTTACTTGAAATTTTGGCAAAAAAAATTCCAATGGAGAGAATAGGCTCACGGTTTTGCAAGGGAGAAGAGAGAGGAATAATGTATTTTTGTTTTCCAAAAACTTAATACAAAAGTTGACTTCTAAAGTTGGTAGTTGTGTGAGATAAATGCCACATTTATAAGCCCAACCACTTCCACCAACTTTGTGACAAGTGATGTAAGTAAAGTGGGTCCCACCACTTTAAATTCCAAATTTAGTTGGCTTACACAACACACTTTGGGCCCGGGTTCGTTTAATCCGATTAAATAATTTTTCGTCGCAACGTAATTAAATCCAATTTAATTAAATAATAATGCCTAACAAAATTATTACGATAGTCGCTTACGAATTAATTCCAAATTAATTCGTTTGCCCGAATTAAAATCCAATTTTAATTCCGCATTGAAATCCGATTTCAATTAATATATCTAATATGTTATTTAATCGATTAATTCCAAATTAATCGGGTTCTCTCTTCTAGATGAATTTAATCCCAGATAAATTCGTGTCGCAATTAATCCCATATTAATTTTCTCTCTCATAATTAATCCCAGATTAATTCTGTTCGAGTCAAATGCCATTGATGAATCTTTGGGAAGCGACCCAAGAGATCCCTGGATATGTTGGTAGTAAATACAGTCATCGGACTATCCGAACACGTGCGTACCCCGTACCACGTTCTCATCGATTTACAAGACATGACTGGCTTCTAGTAAAACACCGTGTCTACCCAATTCTCCAGAAATATTCAACGAAGAATATATAATATGTATCAGGCGTAGTATTCTATGTATTGCGTAATACGATCCAGTATCGGATGTCACATGCTAGGCCTAGGGCTGGCTCTGTGTCTGCCCAGTACGAAGCATATATCGGATCTCGCGTAACTAGTCTCTGTAATCGGATAATCATGACATAGTCATACTATCCCGATAGCTGCAACATTTAAGAGTACTAGTACCGTATCTTGTGTGATTATCATCTCCATATGACTGAAGTGATACTCCTATCTTGACATCACACCCAATACACTACGATTCTCAGTAAACCCATCAGAGGCGTACACAGAACCTGTTAAAGCTCCGGATGACCAAAACCAAAGCAAACTGATTGTCGCAAGTATTAGCGATGCAAGTCTCAGGTTAAAGATCACATACACCTACCCTGATTCGGATTCCCATAGACACATAGTCATAATACCAATGGGACTCCGATGGGTCTATCCAAAGCGAAGCTATTCCCGGTCCAAGGGCTAACATAACCTCTTATCAAACTTTCATAAGTATCCAATACTTAAATATATGAGAATTATGTCGTTAACCTTCCATAACGCGCACAAGTGTAATACTAGTCTATTCCGTATTATCGATGTCCAGTCTCGATAATACTACGACTGTGGATATTTAATGATTAAACCGTTCATGGATTAATATTGTCTCATATCTTATTAATCTGATTTAACCATATGGACTTTTATCATTTATATATCCAAGTAATCCAATTACAAAATGATAAAATAGCAATTTCATTTATCACATAGTTAATTTATACAAAAACACCATTGTGGGAACACAGGAATCTGGGGCGACGCATGCTGTCCGGGCTCGCGGCCCGGTCTGGAGTACCGAGTAGCCACGGGGGACTAAACCGGAGAATAATGGAGTCGCCACCCGGTGTGAACCGGGAAAATGAGATTTAAGGCCGCACTCACCCCTCGCAAGGGAAGACCTCAAACCGTTGGGTTCGGAATGGTCCCTTACTTATGTCACTTGTAATGAAATGATTTACATAATAATTTAATCAGGCTTAAGTAACACTTATTCCTAAGAATATCATGCTTCTATATTCACGGGTACAAAATAACACTTATACATACATTTCACATATATCTCATATCTAATAACACATGTCTGAAAATACCTCAAAGTAACAATGAACATACAACTTCATTCAGCATATCATATTCATGAAAAACACAAGCATACATAATATCCGCACAAGCATACATGTGAGCACTTTTCCAAGTGATACGTGGAATTGTATCCCAAGTACAGACCGCACTACCGTCCATTCGAAATCGGCTACGGAATTTATGTCTGGGTTTCCATCCGATATATCACAAGAAATAATACTCCAAAGTCATCATGGCATAGGCATATGAATCGTAATGCGTTAAATCAAGACTAAGGCAATGACGCAACTAATGGAATAAACATGCTTTTCATTATTATGTGCATAAAGATAAGAATGACTATGTGTGGTTCCATAAAAAATCACCTAAGAAACAATTATCCATAGCATGTGATGAATATATCTCAGTTCAGTGTGTTCGCGTTCGTTGTAGCGTTCGTAAACGCGTTCGAACAGAAATGAAACAGAATGCTCACTTTCGTATGGCATTTTTTAACGCGTTCGAACGGAAATGAAACAGAATGCTCACGTTCGTATGGCGTTTGTTAACGCGTTCGAACGGAAATGAAACAGAATGCTCACGTTCGTGTGGTGTTTGTTAACGCGTTCGAACGGAAATGAGACCTGATGCATGATAAGGCAAAATGTATGCGCGTTCGAGTTGCGTTCGTAAACGCGTTCGAACGGGAACAGACCTGATGCATGAAATGAGACGCAATACATAAACAACAAAATAAATGGGGCGCGGCGAAGTACTGCCGTAAAGGTGGTCTTTTGGGGCTCTTGATCTCTCAAAGAGAGGACCTTTAGACCAACATACTAAGCCCATGCGCTTCACATCACACATACAAAAATAGAGCCAATCATATCAAAACCAAGTATGCCCGATTGAACACATCTTACATCCAATCCGAACACACATGAACCGGCGTGTCAAAGTATCGTGGTAAAGGGTTTTAACCCCTCCCCATAAGGGATCTTTCATTCCACTTACTAAGCCCATGCGATTGATTGAACCATGCATAAAAAGATAAAGACAATAATATCAAACTAAGTATGCCCGATTGAACGTATCTTGCATCCAACCGAACACACATCAACTGGCGCGGTGAAGTAGTATCACAAATGTGGCCGTTTAGGCTCTTCGTCTCTCAAATAAAGGACCTTTGGTCTAGCTCACTAAGCCCATGCGCTCGATTGAATCATGCATAAATAAACAACATACAGAATTCAAGTGACGAAAAATAAACAAAAGCAACACAAAACAAAAGAGGGTGCCGTTTACTCAAGCGGTACGTGGAGTTGTGTCCCAAGTACAGACCGCACTACCGTCCATTCGGATTCGGCTACGGAATTTACGTCTGGGTTTCCATCCTATATACCACAAGAGACGACACTCTTTCATTCATCCAATACCCACAACACACATCATACACAAACAAGATTTAGCAAACAAGTAAAATACAATCAAAATAAATAACAAGAATCAAATAAAGACGAGTGTGAAAAGTACCATCAGGTCTAACCTTTTAAGCCGTCTCTCGGACTCGCGTTTCACGAAGATCGGAAGGGGTAAAGCTCCGCAACTTTTCTGGTTCACTGGTTTGCCTTTTCCTTCGCTGTTTTGCCGCTCAAGCTACTGTTTCGAGTCCGTTTTGCTGCTGTTTCCTTGTGGTTTCGCTGCCTTTTCCTCTGTATCTCTTGCTTACTGTTTTTGGGTGTGTTCTTCCTGTAATTTTCCTGTGTGTTCTGTATCTTATGTGTATGAGCTATCTAGCTAGGGTTGAGAAGGTTGGTGAATGGTTCTTTTTATAGGTAAAGGGCCAGGCTTGACAAGGAAAGAGATTTGATTTGTGTTGGATTATGGAAGTCAAAGATTGAGGGGGACAAATCTTGGCTAGATAGGGAAGGTTGAATATTTTTTTATGTTGATTAGGCATACAATATTTTAAGTTTGGGAATAATATTTTGGTTGATTGATTTTAACTTGGTATGATTATATTTGATTGGTTTTAATTGGTTAAGATGATTTTAATTAGGAATATCTTCTTTTTAATTTTGGTTTAAGTTTGGTAAATGTTTTATTTAATTGGTAAATGGTTTAAATATTTTATTTAATGTTTAATGTTTAAATTAATATTTATTTATTTAATTTGGGATGTGTTTTATGGGCTTTGGGGAGCTAAATGGGCTGGGGTGTGAGGCTAGTAGCAAAACCAGAATTACCGACACCGTTAGAACGCTTCCTCGAACGTGACACGAACGCCCGCAATCTGTTTGACGTTCGAACGAAGTAACGAACGCAGCACTAACGAAGACAGTGAGCTTGTTTATTCTGAATTTCCCCTTCCGATATCCGTTTCCCGCGACTTCCGTGACTCAAAAGGTAGTGCCTCCAAATGAGACTCATCATCGGGTTTATGTGTAAAAATGCAGTGCCTACAGTCGCCCCCACTTTGATGGGACTTGTGTAATGTGCAACAGTGACAATCCTATCAAAGTTATGCAATGCATTTTCACTTACCTGGCTCGCCAACTGCCACTTGACTTTCCACGTGTTGAGTTGATTTAGGTGGTGAGGTGCTGCGACCCCTGGTTCATTCCCGAATCGTGTTGTGATGTGGTCCATTCCCGAACCGTTACTGTGAGGTGTTCATTCCCGAACTGTTATCGTGAGGTGGTCCATTCCCGAACCGTTACTGTGAGGTGTCCATTCCCGAACTGTTACTGTAAGGTGGTCCATTCCCGAACCGTTACTGTGAGGTGTTACTGTAAGGTGGTCCATTCCCGAACCGTTACTGTGAGGTGTCCATTCCCGAATTGTTACTGTGAGGTGGTCCATTCCTGAACCGTTACTGTGAGGTGGTTCATTCCCGAACCGTTCTTCCATTCTTGGAGTGCCATTCCCAGTTTGTTCATTCCCGAACCGTTCTTCCATTCTTGGAGTGCCATTCCCAGTTTGTTCATTCCTGAACTGTGTTTCCATTCTTGGAGTGCCATTCCCGGCTTGTTCATTCTCGAACTGTGTTTCCATTCTTGGAGTGCCATTCCCGGCTTGTTCATTCCTGAACTGTATTTCCATTCTTGGAGTGCCATTCCCGGCTTGTTCATTCTCGAACTGTGTTTCCATTGTTGGAGTGCCATTCCCGGCTTGTTCATTCTCGAACTGTGTTCCATTCTTGGAGTGCCATTCCCGGCTTGTTCATTCCTGAACTGTATTTCCATTCTTGGAGTGCCATTCTCGGCTTGTTCATTCTCGAACTGTGTTTCCATTCTTGGAGTGCCATTCCCGGCTTGTGATGCAATGGGCCTCAACCCTAGGACTCATCCTCAGAACTGATTGTGATGTGGGCCTCGACCCTGAGACTCATCCCCAAAACTGATGCCAAAGTGGGCCTCGCCCTGGGACTCATTCCCAGAACTGATAGTGATGTGGGCCTCGACCCTGGGACTCATCCCAAACTGATGTCGAAGTGGGCCTCGGCCCTGAGACTCATTCCCAGAACTGATAGTGATGTGGGCCTCGACCATGGGACTCATCCCCAAAATTGATGCCGAAGTGGGCCTCGGCCATGAGACTCATTCCCAGAACTGATACTGATATGGGCCTCGCCCCCAGACTGATACTGATATGGGCCTTGCCCCCAGACTGATACAGCTGATATGGGCCTCGCCCCAAGACTGATACTGATATGGGCCTCGCCCCCAGACTGATACAGCTGATATGGGCCTCGCCCATGTGATTCATTCCTGAAGACTGCTGACATTGTACTGTTACTGCTTCTGGTTGGCTTGCATTCGGCGCTTTTTTTTTTCTCCTTGAAACCTGTTATTACAAAACAGAACAAACACGAAAGGATGCAAAATGCGTTACGTGTATGCATGCATGAATGTTCCTATCCCGTCGGGTTAGGTCTTCCTTCAATTCTCTTGGTGACTGCTTAGCCTTCTCTTCCTCAGACAAGTTATTTCTTCAATCTGTCTACGTTGATCGGCTCGGCGAACTAATTCCCTTCCAAGTCTAATATTTTCACTGGCTCTATTTCCCAATTTCTGAATGTATATCTTATCTTTTCTGTTTGCTTATTTCGAAGGTTCCCCGTGTTCATCACTGGATTCCCTCCAGTACAAGGTTGAATACTTTTCTCAAATATACTCAAATTGCAGAAGAGTTTCAGCGAAATGAACGTCTTTATTATTGTTGAGGAAAAGAGTTCGAACAAGTAACAAAATCAATGTCATTTAAAAAAACTAGATCAAATAGACTAGGAGTAACATCTCCATTATCCGCAGCACTGCCTTCTTCCTCGGCCTATGGTTCTTCACTGTCATCCATGTAAGAAGCTTGGTGGTTGAGGGTTTCTTTTCATGGGTTGGGTATTTTATGGGAATCTATGAGATCTTGAATTCATGCCTGAGGCGGGTGCAGTTGTCGGTGTCATGGCCATGTAGCTGGTGGAAGTGACAATAAAGGTTCACATTTATGTGTGGTGGCGGGGGGTGCGGAAGTGGCTTGCCTTCTAAGGGTTTCAAGATTCCTTGACCCCGTAACTCTTTAAATACCTTCGACAAAGGTCTACCAAGGTTGGAGAATTGCCGGTTCCTGATGGCAGCAACCTCGACAGTAGCGGGCTTAGTCTCAGAATACCCCCCAAAAGTCCGCCTATTCTGGCCATAGGACTTTCTGTTTTCAGCCTCCTCTTCCTCAATATCCATGACAGTTTCCCTCAACTGTCGAAAAAATCAGAAATCATCGAAGTCATCCTCCTCAGCTTACTATAAATAGAGGGCTTGGTGCCCCTGATGATCATCTTGATTTGGTCCTTCTCAGAGGGCCGAGTCTGCATTTTCAGAAGCTGGCTTCTCCAGCGGTCTACATACTCCTTGAAGCTTTCTTCCGGCTTCTGCTTAGTGTTCTCCAAATCACGGAGTGACAAGTCAATTTCTAAGTCTGTAACATACTGCTTCAGAAAAGTATCAGCTAGTTCCTTCCAATCTTCCTTAACCTTCTTCTCAAGGCTATGATACCAAACCACAGGTGCCCCATCGAGTGACATCCCAAACATCTTTGGACTTGGCGCTGTGATAGGCCCATTGAACTCATGACTGAGACATATTGCTGCAGATGGACTCTCGGGTCTCCATTCCCATTAAACTTGGCCATGTCGGGCAATTTAAACTGAGCTGGCAGCTGTTCTCCGAACTTCATTGCCTCATAATCTAACAAATCCTCATTCTTACCCCTCATTTTGCGGGTAACTGTTTCAACCTGATCCCGAAGCTTCTGTAACTCTGCCTGAGACCCAGATACTCTGCCTGCTGCATACTCTGCCATATCATCATCAAAAGTGGGGATATCATCCCCCAACCCATTCGGAGGCTCCTCGCGCCTCACATTCTCAGAATTTTCCCCAGCACGGGGTACATCCATATTTGTCATGGCAGTAGTCAAGGCTTGCAACTGTTCAGTAATCTTGGCGAAACCATTTTCCAACTGATCTATCCGGGATACCTCAGTATCTGATTCACTCATGTCTGTTCTCAATATTTTGGTGAATCTTCCATTTTTCCTAACCCAACGGGAATCTATGATGGCTTTCAGAACACAAGGGTTAACATGATGTATGTATGCATGGGTGCATGAGATGCACGAAACATATATAACATACTAAATCAACTAAAATTTTCAAACAAATCGGATGTTATCATTTTAGAAGTTTTTGGGCTAACTGTCATAGGAGTGAACTCGTCCCAGTTTAAATGGCCCAACGAGTACACATCTCATGGCAAGGAGCCCAACTAAATCCAAATGGTAACGTTTCGAACACAATCACAAAGTGGCCCATCGATCACTTAGAAGCCTTTGGCCCAATAGTTATGAAATACGTTCTTGCCCCATTTTAAATGGCCCAGCAAGCCCATATCCCATGACAAATGGTCCAACTGGATCCAAACGACGATGTTCCCAAACACAAGCATAGAAGAAAGGTGATGCAAACATGACATAATAATTTTTTTCAAAGTGGCCCATCGACATTTCAGAAGCTTTGGGCCTAATAGTCATAAGGTACGAACTTGCCCCAGTTTAAATGGCCCAGCAAGCCCGCATTTCCGACAATAGTCCAACTGCATCCAAATGAGGATGGTCCACAAGCACATATTCAAGGAAATAATTGTTACTTTAGCCAACCCGGTCTATGGGTGGGTTAGCAAGAGTATAGACAAAGGCTCTCACCGGCGAATGATGGCCCACAACTAGGTCTCCCCACTCAAGGGTTCGAGAAACCAAGTGAGCGCACCCTTTTTTTATACACCAAGGTACGTGCCAATGAGCTATGGTGTGTGACGGACTGTCAAATGGATTTCCCATTGTAGATCCCCCAGAGGGAAGGTGGAGCGAGGCTCACTTAAATACCCAAGCCTCTTAGGCTCTTATCGCTTGTTGTCAGGAAAAAACAACGAGTCCTCCAAATTACTCCATCACATAGGCTACGAGTAGATGGCTATCTAGGTGCCTTCACAGCTTTTCCTTCTAGAAAGGTAGTGAATGAAGGAAGACACCAAACCATTACCTAGCCTCAAAATGCCTTTGATTAAACCCTCATTTTATCCACTATAGACACGGTCAATTAAAACATAAATCCAATCATTACAAGACAATATTCGGGGCCGATTCTCTATCCCCAGTGGAGTCGCCAGAGTGTGGGAACACAGGAATCTGGGGGGACGCATGCTGTCCCGGGCTCGCGGCCCGGTCGGGAGTACGGAGTAGCCACGGGGGACTAAACCGGAGAATAATGGAGTCGCCACCCGGTGTGAACCGGGAAAATGAGATTTAAGGCCGCACTCACCCCTCGCAAGGGAAGACCTCAAACCGTTGGGTTCGGAATGGTCCCTTACTTATGTCACTTGTAATGAAAGGATTTACATAATAATTTAATCAGGCTTAAGTAACACTTATTCCTAAGAATATCATGCTTCTATATTCACGGGTACAAAATAACACTTATACATACATTTCACATATATCTCATATCTAATAACACATGCCTGAAAATACCTCAAAGTAACAATGAACATACAACTTCATTCAGCATATCATATTCATGAAAAACACAAGACATAATAATCTGCACAAGCATACATGTGAGCACTTTTCCAAGTGATACGTGGAATTGTATCCCAAGTACAGACCGCACTACCGTCCATTCGGAATCGGCTACGGAATTTATGTTGGGTTTCCATCCGATATATCACAAGAAATAATACTCCAAAGTCATCATGGCATAGGCATATGAATCGTAATGCGTTAAATCAAGACTAAGGCAATGACGCAACTAATGGAATAAACATGCTTTTCATTATTATGTGCACAAAGATAAGAATGACTATGTGTGGTTCCATAAAAAATCACCTAAGAAACAATTATACATAGCATGTGATGAATATATCTCAGTTCAGTGTGTTCGCGTTCGTGTAGCGTTCGTAAACGCGTTCGAACGGAAATGAAACAGAATGCTCACGTTCGTTGGCGTTTGTTAACGCGTTCGAACGGAAATGAAACAGAATGCTCACGTTCGTATGGCGTTTGTTAACGCGTTCGAACGAAAATGAAACATAATGCTCACGTTCGTCTGGCGTTTGTTAACGCGTTCGAACGGAAATGAGACCTGATGCATGATAAGGCAAAATGTATGCGCGTTCGAGTTGCGTTCGTAAACGCGTTCGAACGGGAATAGACCTGATGCATGAAATGAGATGCAATACATAAACAACAAAATAAAGGGGGCGCGGCGAAGTACTGTCGTAAAGGTGGCCTTTTGGGGCTCTTGATCTCTCAAGAGAGGACCTTTAGACCAACATACTAAGCCCATGCGCTTCACATCACACATACAAAAAAAGAGCCAATCATATCAAAACCAAGTATGCCCGATTGAACACATCTTACATCCAATCCGAACACACATCAACCGGCGCAGCAAAGCATCGTGGTAAAGGGTTTTAACCCCTCCCCATAAGGGATCTTTCATTCCACTTACTAAGCCCATGCGCTTGATTGAACCATGCATAAAAAGATAAAGACAATAATATCAAACTAAGTATGCCCGATTGAACGTATCTTGCATCCAACCGAACACACATCAACCGGCGCGGCGAAGTAGTATCACAAAGGTGGCCTTTTAGGCTCTTCGTCTCTCAAATAGAGGACCTTTGGTCTAGCTCACTAAGCCCATGCGCTCGATTGAATCATGCATAAATAAACAACATACATAATTCAAGTGACGAAAAATAAACAAAAGCAACACAAAACAAAATAGGGTGCTGTTTACTCAAGCGGTACGTGGAGTTGTGTCCCAAGTACAGACCGCACTACCGTCCATTCGGATTCGGCTACGGAATTTACGTCTGGGTTTCCATCATATATACCACAAGAGACGACACTCTTTCATTCATCCAATACCCACACACACATCATACACAAACAAGATTTAGCAAACAAGTAAAATACAATCAAAATAAATAACAAGAATCAAATAAAGACGAGTGTGAAAGTACCCCCTCAGGTCTAACCTTTTAAGCCGTCTCTCGGACTCGCGTTTCACGAAGATCGGAAGGGGTAAAGCTCCGCAACTTTTCTGGTTCACTGGTTTGCCTTTTCCTTCGCTGTTTGCCGCTCAAGCTACTGTTTCGAGTCCGTTTTACTGCCGTTTCCTTGTGGTTTCGCTGCCTTTTCCTCTGTATCTCTTGCTTAATGTTTTTGGGTGTGTTCTTCCTGTAATTTTCATGTGTGTTCTGTATCTTATGTGTATGAGCTATCTAGCTAGGGTTGAGAAGGTTGGTGAAGGGTTCTTTTTATAGGTAAAGGGTCAGGCTTGACAAGGAAAGAGATTTGATTTGGTGTTGGATTAGGGAAGTCAAAGATTGAGGGGGGACAAATCTTGACTAGATAGGGAAGGTTGAATATTTAGTTTATGTTGATTAGGCATACAATATTTTAAGTTTGGGAATAATATATTGGTTGATTGATTTTAACTTGGTATGATTATATTTGATTGGTTTTAATTGGTTAAGATTGATTTTAATTATGCATATCTTCTTTTTAATTTTGGTTTAAGTTTGGTAAATGTTTTATTTAATTGGTAAATGGTTTAAATATTTTATTTAATGTTTAATGTTTAAATTAATATTTATTTATTTAATTTGGGATGTGTTTTATGGGCTTTGGGGAGCTAAATGGGCTGGGGTGTGAGGCTAGCAGCAAAACCAGAATTACCGACACCGTTCGAACGCTTCCTCGAACGCGACACGAACGCCCGCAATCTGTTTGACGTTCGAACGAAGTAACGAACGCAGCACTAACGAAGACAGTCACTACAAGAAAAAGGCCTTTACTGACACTAAGGTTAGTGACACTAGGCTAAAAGTGTCAGAAACGACGTGTAAATGGGCCTATTTCCGTGTTTTTCACTTAAATATCAATAATTACTGACACTATGGTATCAACGATTTTAGTGTCAGTAATTACTATTACAATAGTATCAGTAAGAAATAAAAAAAAAAACGCGTAGTTGTCTGAAGTCGAACCAACACCTCGCGGAAGTGACGTTTTTCGCATATATTACTGACACTAGAGTATCAGTAAATTTAGTCTCAGTAAATTAATGATACCTTATTGCAAATTTACCCTTAAAATTTTCAAATATTTATTAAGTGTATAAGGATATATTAGTAATTTAAGTTTAACTTAAAAATTAAAAAGTAAAAAACTAAAAAATCTAAAGACTAAACCTAGCCTCTCTTCTTTCTCTCAAACGAATTTAAAGTTTAAACCCTAAACTCTCTCCACTCCAGCCGCCTCTCGCAGTTGCAGTCGACCAGACCTTCACCATCTCTGCATCTCACCATCCATCGCTTGAGCCGCGACCCATAACCGAGCCTCACTGCAGCTTTGTGCTGTACATAGAAAGGTCTCTATCCAAAAAAATTTTGAACCACGAATGAGTTTGTGAATTGTTATTACATTTTCTTTCCACATATTTTGTTATATAACCCAAAAATTGAGCATTATCATTGGAATGTTATTTCTTGAAGATTTCTCAAATTATCTATTATCTTGTAGATTACTTGCACTTCTTTTCATCGCAGTTTTTTATCACGTGTGCAAAATGTGATTGGCTTGACAATAAGCACGTTGTATTTGGGGTAAGTGCTCTAATACTAATCTAGTAATATTTTTCGTTTTTGGTGTGCTAATATATTTTCCAATAAGAATTTGCTCAAAATCAAATCTTTCTTACTAGCAAGAAGAAGAAACCATGAATGGTTCCAAAATGAAGCCACCAGTTTCATTTTCAGTCATTATGTTTCTGGTTTTGATCTTTCATGTGTTTTTGGACAAGCACAGCAGCAGTCACCCATTAAAACTATAGTGGTTTTGGTGATGGAAAACAGATCTTTTGATCACATGCTTGGTTGGATGAAGAAAGCTGTCAACCTAAAAATCAATGGAGTCACAGGTGATGAATGCAACTCTGTTTCAACCAATGGTCCATAGTCACAGACCATTTGTTTCACTGATGATGCTGAGTTTGTGGATCCGGATCCGGGTCATTCATTTGAGGCAGTGGAGCAACAGGTATTCGGCTCTGGCTTCAATGTCTGGTTTTGTTGAACAGGCATTGTCAATGTCTCCAAATTTGTCTGAAACTGTCATGAAAGGCTTTAGCCCTGAGGCTGTCCCTGTTTATTCTTCTCTTGTAAGAGAATTTGCTGTCTTTGATAGATGGTTCTCTTCAATTCCGGTCCCACACAACCCAATAGGCTGTTTGTTTACTCTGCTACTTCTCATGGCTCAACAAGCCATGTCAAGAAGCTACTTGCTCAAGTTACCCTCAAAAGACCATTTTTGATTCATTGAATGAGAATGGTATTGAATTTGGTATTTATTTCAAACCATACCCTCCACTTTGTTTTATAGGAATTTAAGGAAATTGAAGTATGTTTTTAAGTTTCATCAGTATGATTTGAATTTTAAGAGGGATGCTAGAAAAGGGAATTTGCCTAGCTTGACTGTAATCGAGCCGCGGTATTTTGATCTTAAAGGATTTCCTGCTAATGATGATCATCCTTCTCATGATGTTGCTGATGGGCAAAAGATTGTTAAGGAGGTTTATGAGACATTGAGAGCAAGTCCCCAATGGAATGAGACTCTTTTGGTCATTACTTATGATGAGCATGGTGGGTTTTATGATCATGTTGAGACTCCTTATGTTAATGTTCCTAATCCAGATGGGAACACTGGCCCTGCTCCTTCTTTCTTCAAGTTTGATAGGCTTGGTGTTCGCGTGCCGACAATGATGGTGTCTCCTTGGATCAAGAAAGGGACTGGTAAGCTTAACTTACTTTGCGTCTGTTATCTTTTTCTGCCTAGTTTATGGAGTTTGGTAGCAGAATTGTTTTGTGAATCTCACAATTTTTATTATGCTGATGATGTATTGCCGTTGTTTTTTCCTGTCTTATTAGGTTAATTACTTTTACAAGTAATTTCATTTTGTCAAATGGCCTAGACTTTTGAGATCATATAGGATATGGTCCTGTTGGTTTTCTATATCTGCATGCCAAATATACTTAGTGTATTGTTTAAAATCAATTGATTTTGACAGGTTGTTTAAAGTCTTTGTATGATATTACAGGTTGAGGGATTTCATAGTTTAGCTACTATATAATATCTTTTAGTGCATATTTTCATTATCTATTGTATTGATATGTATTTGTGTGTTCTCTGCGATTTTACAGTGATAAGTGGTCCGAAAGGACCTACTCCAAATTCCGAGTTTGAGCACTCTTCAATCCCTGCAACTATAAAGAAAATGTTCAATCTTTCCTCGAACTTCCTGACTTACAGAGATGCTTGGGCTGGCACATTCGACGAAGTTGTTGGAGAATTATCTTCTCCCAGAACAGATTGTCCAGGTACTACTGGTTTTTGTCGCCAATGTAAGATTTGCGGATCATACACAACTTGGAATAAGTTGTAATTTGTGAATAAAATTATTAAGGCAATAGATCACACAAACTTAGGTGGGGACAATGCATTATATTGAGTTGTTGACCATCTTTGTTAACTAAAAAATCAAGAAGAAAATTCAATTATAAGTAGGATACTAAAGATTCGAGCAAATTGTTCTCATGTCCTTTACTCCCCCATGTATGGCCATTTTCAAGATTGATGGATACAGACAGAAATTCATTTTTTTTTTCACTTATATTTTTTTTTTGCAGTGACCTTGCCAGATGTGATGCCTTTGAGGAAGACAGAAGCGAAAGAAGATTTTTTACTTCAGTGAAAGCAATATGAATCATATCTTTTATTTCAGTTTTATGCCCTGATGGGTTTAATTTGGTGGGTTAATTTGTTTTATTTGTGAGTTTTGCTAGTGGGTAAGATTGCTTTGAGACTTGAAAGTTAAAACAATCATGATGTAAAATATTCTATTAACAGTGTCTCGATGTTCTCTATGTCAGACATGAACTTGGAGATAGTTTTTTACCTGATGAAGTTTTGCCATGTTCTGATTGATACTTGTTGAAACCTTTGGGGGATATGGCACCTGTCATCTGATGTGCTTTGAGGTGCAGCATGAATGCTATGGAAGCAGTATTTGATATATTGAGATCTAACATGTTTATCTCATCTATTTTTATGGCAATTACCTGGAATGTTACATTCTAGTACATTTTGAGCTTTGAACTTTTAGTTTCCAGGAATTCCATAATGAACAACTATCTTGTCATCTTGATTTGCTTCCTGCATTTGGAAACAGTATTAGATCATGTCATCTGATAAACTTCATTTGGTTCATGAGATCCTTTTATTTCAGTTTTATGTCCGTCTATATATATATATATGTGTGTGTGTGTGTGTGTGTGTGTGTTATTGATTTGTTTGTTTTGGTGATTATGTAGCGGTATGAAAGATACAACTTGTTATTATGGATGCCATTTGGTTTTTTATATGCATGCTCTTAGGTTGTTGGTATGGTTATTGTCAATAAGTGCTTTATGTGACAAAAATTAGATTAGGGTTATATTTTGTATTTTTATTTGGATGTATTTAGTGTTTTTATTTATGAAGATATCGATTTTTTTTGGAAGTCCATCTAATTCTTAACATTTGGTTTATAATTTCAGATTTTGTGCCAGATATCATATTGTTGGGGGATTGTTGCAGGCTTCTCAACAAGTATCATGAATTTTGGTGGGGGCATGACATTTTGATGGGACTTTAAGAGTAGTTTTTGAATATATATATATGTTAATTTAAAGATTGTCTATGGAGTTTTTGTATTCATCATGTGATACTGTTGAATTGATTAATACGATTAATCTATTATATTGCGAATTTTATATAAATGTAATTTTTTAGTTTTTTATTTCATTGAGTTGGTATATATATATATATTTTATGATTAATTTAATTACAAAAAATAAGAAATATAATTGTGAAATAATACGATTTTTAAATTTTAAAAGATATTGACGGATATTGATACTATAGTAACAATAATTACTGACACTACAAATCAAATATATGCGATATACTGATACTGCAGTAACAAAATTTACTGACACTATAGTATCACTAAATACTGATGATATAGTGTCAATAATTTACTGACACTAAAATAGTGTGAGAGATTACTGATACCATAGTGTCAATAATTTTCTGATACTACAGTATTAACGTTTACTGACACTAAGAATCACTGACACTAGAAACTAGTGTCAGTGATTTCTGGCTGCGGCAACACTGACACATTTATATAGTGTCAGTAAAACCCTTTACTGACACTAATTTAGTATCAGTAAAAGCCTTTTTTCTTGTAGTGAGTGAGCTTGTTTATTCTGAATTTCCCCTTCCGATATCCGTTTCCCGCGGCTTCCGTGACTCAAAAGGTAGTGCCTCCAAATGAGACTCATCATCGGATTTTATGTGTAAAAATGCAGTGCCTACAACCATGTTTTTTTACAAATAGTGATGCTATGGGTCATAATTATCCAACAATCTCCCACCTGGCCTATAGCCAATCACTCAAGTGTCCAACACACGAACTATGTACATGTCGCTCAAACTTTTACTGAGATATAGCTTTCGTCAGCGGATCTGCAAGGTTATCATCTGATGCGATCTTTTCGATCTTGACATCGCCACAATGTATGATCTCACGAATAAGATGAAACCGTCAAAGTACATACTTGGATCATTGATGAGACCGTGGTTCCTTAGCCTGTGTTGTAGCCAAGCTCAACTGCTAACAGAACTACTCCTAATCCAATTAGGAATTTATAGATCCAAAATACTTCTTTTGCTGCCTCGCTGCAGCAATATATTCTGCTTCTGTTGTTGAATCGGTAACAATATCTTACTTGGAAGATTTCCAGGTCACTGAAATATGTACCCTGATTGCGACTTACAGTCGTCTTTATCGGTTTGGAAACTTACATCGGTGAATCCAGTCACCTCAAGTTTTCCATCTCCATAAACTAAGAAAGCATCTTTAGTTCGTCTAAGATACTTAAGGATGTTCTTAACATCAATCCAGTGACCATCACCTGGATCGGCCTGATTGCGACTACATATGCTCAAAGCATATGAGACATCAGGTCGCGTACATATTTGTCAATGTACGAGCTCTGGAGAGTGCCAACAACTTTTAGATCTATCCCAATAGATCATTATTCCTAGAATAAAGGTTGCCTCTCCCAGGTCTTTCATGGAGAATTTTAATGAAAGTCAAGCTTTCACCGATTGTAGCATGGGAATGTCATTGCCTAAAAGCAATACATCATCAACATATAGGACAATGAATGTCATTGCGCTCCCACTAACATTCTTATATACACAAGACTCATCTTCGTTTTGAATGAAACCATATTCTTTTATGATCTCATCAAAACGTTGGTTCCAAGAACGCGATGCTTGCTTCAATCCATAAATGGATCGATTTAACTTGCAAACCTTGTTTGCATGTTTTGGCACCACAAAATCGTTAGACTGTTGCATATAAACATCCTACAAAAGGTTTCCGTTAAGGAAAGCGGTTTTGAGGTCCATCTGTCATATTTCATAATCGAAATATGCAGCAATAGCAAGCATTATCCGAATGGATTTAATCATGGCAACTAGTGAAAAAGTTTCATCGTAATCGACACCATGTCGTTGACGATATCCTTTCACTACAAGCCTAACTTTGTACATTTGTATATTGACATCCATGTCTGTCTTCTTTTGAAGACCCATTTACTACCAATAGGCACAATGCCTTCTGGTACATCAACCAGTGTCCAAACTTGGTTGGTATACATGGAATCCATTTCGAACTTCATGGCTTCTTGCCATAAAGCGGAGTCGATACATTGTATCGCTTTCTCATACGTAGCCGATTCATCTTTCTCACTAAGATTAATATCTACATAAGGTGAGATCAGAAACCCATACCTCTCAGGTTGTTTTCTAACTCTCTCCGACCTACGCGGTTCTTGTGTATTAGAAGATTGTGGAATAGTCACATCCCTGATGGACTGTTGGTGTTCCGCAAAGGGGTCGGTGCCAGGAACAGTATCACTTAATTATCATCGAGTTCTACTTTCCTCCCACTTATCACTGCATCTATGAATTCATTTTCAAGGAAAACTGCATGAAGATCAACAAATACCTTGTTCTCTTGTGGGTTGTAGAAGTAATATCTTTTGGTTTCCCTAGGATAACCTACAAATAAGCACTTATCCGATTTGGGTTCTAGTTTGGTACCATCCAAACGTTTAACGTATGCCTAGCCCAAATCTTCAGGAATGAGAAACCCAGTTTCTTTCTTGTCCATATTTCATATGGAGTCTGTCCAACAGACTTTGACGGAACCTTATTCAAAATAAGTATTGTATTGTTCAATGAGTATCCCCAGAAGGAAATTGGTAGCTCAGTGTGACTCATCATTGACCTTACCATGTCCAACAAAGTTCAATTTTTCCATTCGGACACACCGTTCAATTGAGGTGTTCCGGGAGGAGTCCACTGTGAAAGAATACTATATTCTCTTAAGTAATCTTGAAACTCATTGCTTAAGTATTCTCCACCACGGTCCGACCATAATGTTTTAATACTTTTACCGGTCTGTTTTTCTACTTCGTGTCGAAACTCTTTGAATTTCTCAAAAGTTTCTGACTTGTGTCTCATAAGATACACATAACTATAACGCGATGCATCATCCATAAAGGTTACGAAGTATTCATATCCACCTCTAGCCTAGCTAGACACAGGCCCGCATACGTCACTATGAACGAGGGCTAACAGCTCGGTGGCACGTACACATTTACCGCTAAAAGGTATTTTAGGTATTTTGCCTAATAAACAGGGTTCGCATACGTCATATGAATTAGGATCAAATCCGTCCAAGTATCTATTCTTCGAAAGAGTGGATATACGAGTCTTGTTAATGTGTCCCAGACGACAATGCCACATATATGTTTCATCTGTTTTACTCAATTTGAGCCTTTTGTTTGTCATGTTATATGTTTGAGATTCATTTATATTCAAAATATAAATACCATTATTAACATCTGTTGTACATATCAAAATGTCATTTTTATATACAAAACACTCAGTGTTCCGGAATACAAAGGTATACCCGCATCGGGTTAAACAAGATACAGAGATGATGTTTCTAGTCAAACTAGGTATAAAATAACAATCACCTAATGTAATTACATGCCCCGATGGCAGGTTCAAAACATAGGTCCCTACGGCTAAAACAACGACTTTCGTCCCATTTTCGACTCGCAAGTCGATCTCTCCTGAAGCCAGTCTCCTGCTAATCTGCAGATCCTGCACATCAGTAAATATGTGAGTACCACATTCAGAATCAAAAATCCAATTTTTAAAACCAGTAGTGTACATGTTTATTTCAATAACAAACATACCTGAAGCTAGAGCCTTGCCCGCCTTCACTTCCTTCATGTGTGCCTTGTATTCACGGCAGTCACGCTTCCAGTGACCCTGTTTGCCACAGTGTAGGCATACATCTTGGAATTTGTCATTAGTCTTCCCAGAAGATTGTGATGATTTGGCCTTGCCATTTTTCTTCTTTTTCTTCACACCCCCAGAAGCCTTCGGCCAAGCCTTGGCTTTATGGGATGTCGAAGTAAGATGCGTCTCGTGCTTCTTGCCCTTCAGAAGCTTTGGCTCTGCCTCTTTCAGCATTGTCATTAACTCTCCAATAGTCTTTTCTTGGTTCATCATATTGTATTTCATGATGAACCCGCCCCAGCAATCGGGCAGAGACTGTAAGATCAAATCTATAGAAGTCTCGGCCTCGAAGGTTATGCCCAGCTGACCTAGCTGTTCGAAGTCAGCAATCATCTGCGACACGTAGTGCTCAACAGATGTACCCTCTGACATACGCGAGCGAAAGAGATTCTTTTGCAATTCGTACTTCTGAGATCTAAGGTTAGATCTGTGAAGGTCCTTCAATTTCAACATCATGTTATAAGGATCCAATCCTTTGTTCTGACGTCAAAATTGAGGAGTCATTGCGGCAAGCATGGCGGATTGAGTGGTAAAGTTATCATCTCGATGAGTCTTCCAAAGCTCATGATCAACTGGTCGCTCAAGTCCGGGTTCAGGCCCGAGAGGTCTCTCTATCAAATAGAGTAACTTCTCGGCTCCCAGGACTATCCTGAGATTCATCTCCCAATCTGGAAAATTGGTGTCGTTAAAGACATTGTCTCCCATGATTATGTCTCTAACGCTAATCTTTCCAGCCATCTCGATTGCTATAGTCCAACTATCCAATCAACGATTTCTGGTACACTCAAAATGTAATGGTTACTATAGTCCAATTATATAACCAACTATAAGTGGAGTAGTGTCTTGTACAGTCTAACTGTTCAAAGAAAGCAATAAAAGATATTAGTCCAACTAATATATATATATATATATATAACGTGATATAATAATAAAAGAGCGCATATTAGCAAGTATTAAACGAAATTACAAATTTAATACTGGCCTCTCACTATTTTTCGGCGAGCCTCTAACCCTCTGTTGAGTACTCGGGAAACCTAGTTTCCTAGTGGGCTAGGATCCCGTTAAATAGCACACGACCTTGACTTTGGCCAACAAGCTGTATGAAACTTAACTAGGTAGATCTCTAAGATCAATTGGATCTCATCCAATTCATAGATCCGGTAGGTGGACCTCTAAGTCCAAAACATATATCCAATATATTTCCTAACCTTTTTCCTCTGAATCAACTAAGCTTTGGCTTTGGCTCAACAAGCTTAATGGTTCCAGTTAAACGTGACCCACTGACAGTGGGAAAGCTTCGTAATCCATGTCGATGTACAAAAGTGACCTTGACTTTGGCCAACAAGTCACAACTGCCCAAGACATGCGATATATAACAAAGCTTTCGTGGTTCAAACACATCCGCGATGGACAATGATCTTGACTTTGGCCAATAAATCAAAGTCAATCTTGGATCTTGAGAGAGAACCATTCAATGGAAGGAAAACTCTTAATATAAAAGTGAGGGTGTTTTTCGTAAATTGGCAACCAATTTATTATCTTTGATTAAGTCTCATCATTCACCCTTAAACATGCATTCTAAAAGTATAATAAGGCGCGATAAAATTTAATAATGATATGCGGATGGATATATAATACAATTTGTTCTTAAAACAAATCTATCTTTTTCCTCTCTCCCGCTAGCACTTTACATTCTTCTACCCAATTACATAATACATAAAGAAACCTCATTTGCATTGAGGGGAATTGGTGAGAAAAGAAATACAATGAGATAAGGAGGTGAAAGGTTGGACACGCAGGTCCAATTTAAATAAATATCATATTTACAACAATTTCCAAAATTGCTCCCACCCAACTAATATCCATCTGATATACATTATTCATACAAATACATCCAAGTATTCACACAAAGCATGTTGTCAATCAATCTAATCCAATTAATTAATCTTCAATTAATGACCATCCAATGTTCATCCAACGATTTGATTTGCGCGAGTCCAACTCGTTTAAGAATAAATACTCAAAGTACATATTCTTAAATTATATCGAACTACAATTTTAAATCCAATATAAATTGTATCCAATACTAATTCATGTTTAATTCCAAATTAAACAATTACACTTATTTTAGTGCCTTTTTAGACTTGGATTCCAAATCCAATCCAATTGGGTCTCAAAGGCCCAATTAGCATCCAATGCCAATTCAATTAAAGTCCAATGGACTTTCAATTAATTCTTTAGGCATGAGCTTTGGCCATTATGGATCAAACCCAAAATGCCAAGGCCCAATTAGGAATCACCCTATGCCAAAAATCAATTTAGGCCCAATTAGGAATCACCCTATGCCAAAAATCAATTTAGGCCCATTAGGCCCAATTAAATTATTAAAGGCCCAAAAGTCATATTTGGACTTTATGTAAATGGTTTTAGGCCCAATTGGATCCAACCCAATTGTCCAAAACCAAACTTGGCCCAACCAAGCCCATTAGCCCAAATATAACAAATTAAATTAATACATTATTCTAAATATCATATTAATCTAATTAAAGTGTAATTAACACAATTAATCTAATGTTTCCAAAACACTAATTAATCCAATTAATCATGCTCAACATTTCCAATTCATGTCCAACACAAATTGAAGCAAAATCAATTCTACAACATGCTTCAACTCACGGCAATTGTAAGAAATAACACCCAATTTTGATTTCAATCCAATTAAATAAACAATCAATATTCATTTCATGCATTTAACATATCCAATTGTCAAATTTCAAAAAATCACCATGAGCACTTCCTAGGGTAAAGTTTCGGCCAAGGTAAGATAATTAGAGAAATTTTGATCCAATCAATTTTTCACAAATCCAATTTGCATAACTCTAAGTTATCATCATCCAACCATAACCAAACAATCAATTTGGAAAAATACATACTCCAAGCAAAATCCCAAAAATAAAGTTCATAAACCCTAGAATTCTAATCAAGTTTAGATGGGCTCATGATACCATTGTTAGTGTGTCCTACACATCCCAAGGATCTCTAAACATGATTCTAGCGTGAATAAATCAAGATAAGTTGCGGAATACTTACATTGAACAGATGAGAAATTTCAAAACTTTCTTTGGATGTAGAACCTCCAAGCTTTGAATATGAGTTCCAAACTCTTGGGTGAGTTTCCTATCACCTTAAATCAACTCCTTTAAATGCTAGCTTGCTTGAAATTTTTGCAAAAAAAAATTCCAATGGAGAGAAGAGGCTCACGGTTTTGCAAGGGAGAAGAGAGAGGAATATTGTATTTTTATTTTCCAAAAACTTAATACAAAAGTTGACTTCCAAAGTTGGTAGTTGTGTGAGATAAATGCCACATTTATAAGCCCAACCACTTCCATCAACTTTGTGACAAGTGATGTAAGTAAAGTGGGTCCCACCACTTTAAATTCCAAATTTAGTTGGCTTACACAACACACTTTGGGCCCGGGTTCGTTTAATCCGATTAAATGAATTTTCCGTCGCAGCGTAATTAAATCCAATTTAATTAAATAATAATGCCTAACAAAATTATTACGATAGTCTCTTACGAATTAATTCAAAATTAATTCGTTCGCCCGAATTAAAATCCAATTTAATTCCGCATTGAAATCCGATTTCAATTAATATATCTAATATATTATTTAATCGATTAATTCCAAATTAATCGCGTTATCTCTTCTAGATGAATTTAATCCCAGATAAATTCTTGTCGCAATAATCCCATATTAATTTTCTCTCTCATAATTAATCCCAGATTAATTCTGTTCGAGTCAAATGCCATTGATGAATCTTTGGGAAGCGACCTAAGAGATCCCTGGATATGTTGGCAGTAAATACAGTCATCGGACTATCCGAACACGTGCGTACCCCGTACCACGTTCTCATCGATTTACAAGACATGATTGGCTTCTAGCAAAACATTGTGCCTACCCAATTCTCCAGAAATATTCAACGAAGAATATATAATCTGTATCAGGCGTAGTATTCTATGTATTGCGTAATACGATCCAGTATCGGATGTCACATGCTAGGCCTAGGGCTGGCTCTGTGTCTGCCCCGTACGAAGCATATATCGGATCTCGCGTAACTCGTCTCTGTAATCGGATAATCATGATCTAGTCATACTATCCCGATAGCTGCAGCATTTAAGAGTACTAGTACCGTATCTTGTGTGATTATCATCTCCATATGACTGAAGTGATACTCATATCTTGACATCACACCCAATACACTACGATTCTCAGTAAACCCATCAGAGGCGTACACAGAACCTGTTAAAGCTCCGGATGACCAAAACCAAAGCAAACTGATTGTCGCAAGTATTAGCGATGCAAGTCTCAGGTTAAAGATCACATACACCTACCCTGATTCGGATTCCCATAGACACATAGTCATAATACCAATGGGACTCCGAGGGGTCTATCCAAAGCGAAGCTGTTCCCGGTCCAACGGCTAACAGAACTTCTTATCACACTTGCATAAGTATCCAATACTTAAATATATGAGAACTATGTCGTTAAGCTTCCATAACGCGCACAAGTGTAATACTAGTCTATTCCGCATTATCGATGTCCAGTCTCGATAATACTATGACTATGGATATTTAATGATTAAATCGTTCATGGATTAATACTGTCTCATATCTTATTAATCTGATTTAACCATATAGACTTTTATCATTTATATATCCAAGTAATCCGATTACAAAATGATAAAATAGCAATTTCCTTTGTCACATAGTTAATTTGTACAAAAACACCATATCTTTTACAAATAATGATGTTGTGGATCATAATTATCCAACATGCCATACTCATCAACCATCAAAATCAATAGAGGTATAAACTTTTGTCTGTTAAAACCAGTTGAGTTTCACAATACATTATTATTCTTTTTTCTTTATATAGCCTTGCTATCAGCATCTAAATGCAATACGTCTCAAGGACTGGGACTCTTGGAGAGAGCATTAAACAGTCTTCAAGGATTGACAACTTTTCAAATCATGTTTCCGTTCTAACATGATTCCGTTATATTTGGGACAGAAACATGATATTTTAAGTCCCGATTTGAAAATAGGATCATACGTGACGATTATTGCATCCCAAAAAATTAACAAAACGGGACGGTAATGATTTTTTATCATGAATATATAAACACGACAATATTAAGATTGATAAATCTCAATCCATCCCGTCTCATTACCAACCTTAATTATTTCCTTTTTTTTTTTTTCTTTCTAATTATCGAGGACATGGGTACCCGGACATAGTACCACGAGTGTCATATCACTCCTAAGCTGCTCATCAACACTCAAAGCCACAAGGGGTATAAACTTTTTGTTTGTTAAAACAAGTTGAGTTTTGACAATACATTATTCTTTTTTTGATACACTGATATTTGCCTTGCTATCAGCATCTATAAATGCAATACGTCTGAAGGACAGACTCTTAGAAAGAGCATTAAACAGTCTTCAAGGGATATCAACACAACAGCAATGCCTTCAACCAAAATGAAAATTCTCCTTTCAGTACTTTATCGCGCCTAAGCTCCTCAACCAGGGAAGCATCTCTAGCAGTCCATCTTTCAAGCTTCTGGGGTTGTAACCCAACTCTGTTTTTGCCTTCTCACAAGAATACGCCCACTGATGTCCCAATACACGTGCAGTCTGCTCAAAAGTTCATTCATTGTAAGAAGACGATGCATACAAAAGAAACAACAGAAGAAATATAAACTCTTCAATGAAACACATACAAGAATCTGAGACTCTTCAATTAAACACACACAAGAATCTGAGACAACACCTTGGAGCTATTGGTATCAAAAAGAAAGAACGCGAACTGTGCAGATAGAAAATAGAAGCGGGGTTGGAAAAATCGATGCTCATCATAAATTGTTGAATTAAGCAGTATATGAACAAGTCATTGTCAATCAAATTGATAATCCACAAAAATGAATTGCTAAAATATGAAACATGTTCTTGATGATCAAATTAATTAGGACTCAAAACAAATTGATAATCCACAAAAATGCTACAGCCAACTTTTAGAACTGAATTGTAGAAGCCATAGTGCATACCGGGTAGCTGATGAGAGGAAGCTTTCCTGTGATTCGAGAGAAGAAAACCGCTATCCATCCACAAGCCTCGATCAACCAAAGGGGGATGCAAAATCGAGGTCTTCTTGTTCCCGTGATGACAGCAGCCATGTCAAAAATTTGCATGAATGATGCATTTTCTCCAGCGAGTAGATATCTGACACCAGGTCGACCTCTGTCCATTGCTGCAATGTGACCGTCTACTACGTCATCAACATGACAGAAGGAAAATTTATCACTTCCAGAGCCAATATAGCCAGGTAACCTTCCATTAAACCGTTCAATCAACTGAAAGGACAAAGCAATAATCATCACATCTAGCATTTGAAATTTTCGCTATGCAATCAAGTACGAAGGCATTCAATCATCAGAAATGCAAATAATCCAATCTTTATACATTTTTTTTAAGAACTAAACCAGATATCTGAAACCTAATACAAGGGAAGTTGCTAAAGAACTGCAAAGTGCAAACATGTCTAAGTCGATTACCTGATGAGAAAAAATCATTATCTGGGGATCAATTTCAAAACAATGTCTTAAGATTAACAATGATTTTAATCATAATTGGGACATCAGAATCCACAATTAGACCCTCCACTACTAGACTCAACTTAACCGCACGTTCCAGCCTAAATTGTCTGTTACCAACAATTTATAACGAAAGAAAAGTGTTAATGTGTTATAGAAACAATAATCTCACCAGCTGGGCAACAATATTGCCGGTGGTGAGCTTTCCTGGACCATAAATAGTACCCGGATAAACCGGCACTATTGGTAACCCCTCTGATGCAGCTTGTAAGGCTATCTTATCAGCCGCAGCCTTAGACCTCTCATACTCCGTACAGAAAAATTTCTCCTCATGAAACTGCCACCGAATAAAATCTTATCATCATCACATAAAAATGAATTAATTAAGCATTTAATTTAACAGGGGTATATAGATATAAATTCTCATACTTGATTTTCATCGGCAATGTATCCATCTGTTGAACCAAGAGCAAAGAACGAAGACGTGTATATAATCTTCTCGATTGTTTTAGTCTCTTTAGCTGCTTGCACTATGTTCTTTAATCCTCCCACATTAACCTAATGCACAATTTAAATTTTTGGAAGTTTCAGTTCCACGAAATGAAAATAATAATAAACAAATTATGAAGTTGACTAGGTTTAAACTTACGGCGAAGAACCGAGAAGGATCGGGAAGCCAAACCTCCACAAGGGCGGCTGCGTGGAAGATGACGTGGCAACCAGAGAAGGCGTCCAGGAGCGAGCTGTAGTCAGTCACATCGCCATAGGCAAGCTCTAAATCTCCATCCGAAGGTAGGCCGGAGACGTCACTGGAGCGCCGGACCAAGGCCCGGACCGAGTGGCCTTGCTTCAAGAGCGCGTGGCACAGTCTTCCCCCTAAGTACCCGGTCGCGCCAGTCACAAGTATCTTCATAGTCCTTCTCTATGTCTCTCTCTTCCCCAGTGTCGATTCAATTATCAATTGACCTAACATTACAGGGACGTGTTAATACAAAATTACATCCAGATTGTCAAATTAAAAAAATAAACTATAATAATTCGATTAATTAGATTGGTTGAAGATCTGGCGTTGATGAGGTATGGAGATACGAATATATTATATTTGTTTAATCATGCACGAGGAGAGCGAGTCAATGCTGTCAAATATAATTCAGCTGTAATTATTCAATTTACATTTTCATCTTCCTCTTATTAAAGTGAAGCTTTTTTCCACTAACGTAATTGTTACTGGACAGTTTGTAAGAATAGAGGCCATAAGCCTCCTTATTGTCTGATACAAAAACGGAAGATTTTCAACTCCATTTACATTATTTCAAGCGTCCACGTCTCAACTTCTATTATTCTTCCCGGAAATTCAGGTTGCCTTTGGGACCATGCCGTTGAGCACTGTTGTTAAGCAAAGAGCCTCTGAAGATATGGATTCTGTAAATTCATCTCCATCTGAAAAGTTGCCAGGAAACATCTTACAATCTTGAGCGACGTATGCATTTTATAGGATTAAATGGGGCCTGTCTCCGAGTTGAATTATAGCGGCGTATATTTAAAGAATCCGATGATCTGATATCCCAACCTTCAACATTTTTGGGAACACAGACATCGAAAAGAATTTGACCAAGAACCCCGTGAGCGTTTATGCTTGATGAGGAAGGTAAATGAATCAATCCTTCCTTGTGTTCGTTTTGCAAGGACTGGACATCTCTGCCATCATAATACTCTAGAGAGCTTGGCAAGAGGAAATGGTCACTTGGCACAAGAGAAGTTCCTCGGAATCTCCTGGTCGGGCTTACAGCTGCTTTATGCACGTTGTTGTAGATAGGGTCGGCCATATCATCACGTGTTCCCTCTAGTCCAATTTTTTCTCCTTCGACTCGTTGAATCCTTTGGGAGTAAACTGCAGCTGCCTTGCCAAGGAGCTCAGTCACAGCAGCCTTATAGTCAATTGGATAATGTTGATAATGACCTGAAGAGGATTTGGAGTATATTGATGACACATAGCTTAGAATCATTAGGAAATAAAGTTGGACAAGTCATCAGATACATAAGAATAGTCGTAAAACAATGGTTCCAATATCAAGTTCATGATTAGTATATCAAGACTTGTACACAGAGAGACAAACTTATTCATCAAAAACTCCTTTCAGGTTTGCAGATATAAAGCTAGCATCCATTCTCAAACCATGTTTGTTTGGGCAATTGTTGGCAGTCACTGCCAAGATATTAATAACCAAAATTTAGTATTGCAACTTTAAGCAGACTAGTAAAGACATCAACAGCAGCACACGGTGCATCTGAAAGGGCAGACACTCTACAGCACACAGCATGACTTCAGTTTTGTTTTAATAGATAAAAATGCACAACCAAAACACCTAAAGAAAGTTTCAGCAAAAGATATCACACACACCGTGATCATGATTAACATAAGATGATAAGACCGAAAAGTTTTGAAACAGACCTACATGAGGAGAGCCATTCCATTTTACGAGTTTTACATCTGCCCCTAGCTCACGTAGTCGTTGAGAAAAATTGTATATAACTTGGTAAGGAGCAAGATCATCATCTTCCGAGCATAAAATGAGATATGGGGCCCCAAAGCGCTGCATAAGAACAATATTGAATAAAAGTAGAAGAAAGTGAAAGCTTTTCTATAGAATGTAATCTGTTGTCTACTTACAACAGAGGAGTACAAAGTCTGCCAATACTCAGCTCGATGTGATTCAAACCTATTGAGGAAGAGAGCATCAAGACCAGAAGCAATGCCATTTGCTATCCTTGAGACTAATCTTGGTGGATGGGACATATTCAGAACAGAAGGGTGAACGACAAATCGGGCACCCAAATCACTAGTAAAATCCACTGGACTAGAATCATAGATCTGGCCCGAAAAACAGTCCCTAACCAGTTGGTGTTCGTCCTTCACCAGAATGAAGATCAAAATGTAATTAAACTAAACAAAAACTGTGTTTTCAAGTTTAACAATTACATGATCTATATCAAGGTTAAGACGAATCCTTTTGCCCACAACATATCAAAATTCGTTCAAATCTTATGGGTAAACACAAGAATATATAAACTTCAACCGTTCTACCTGTTTAGTCATCATCAAAAGCATTAATGTTGGAAGAAACCATAACAACCAGGCATCTATGTAGAAGAAGGAAAAAGGAAAAGTAGATGGTTTAATTGATTAGGTAAGAAATAAAAGGTACCAGATTCAGCTTGGCTTCACATATTCCCTCAATTATCTGCAAAAGAAGAAAAAAAACACATTAACAAATCTCTAGCCAAACCAAAGTGGTAGAACTATGATGCATTCTTAGCTTCCAAACATATGTGGGAAAGAAATTCATTGCTGATATATGTGGTTTCCAAAATACTGAAAATATGACCTGAAGAACCTTGTACATGGAGGCTTTTGGACCACCGGAAAAAGAGGCAAAAACAACAGGGCACGGCCCAAATTTGAGTTCCTGCTTGCCACAATAAAACCAAACCACTCAATATGTTAAGCCACTAAAGTTTGAAAGGCTTCAATGAAAACTTTTACTGTGTTAATGCACAATTGGATACACCAGATTAGCTAAACAGACTTGGTAAAAGTAATTAACAGAGTTTAGGGTATGTTTGGGACTGCTGCACTTTGACCTCAACTTTGAAAGTAAATTAGAAGAAGTGTTTCGTAAACATCCATTTGAACTTAGACAAGTAATGTTTATCACCCAAAACTGCTGCGAATACCAAACGCACCCTCAAACTCAAAGATGCAATTGCAAAAGAATAATAGCACTGACCTCAACAAGTTCCTTTAGAACATCTAATGCTAGACTTTCAGCCTTATCAGGAAAGAACCTGCACATATTTACAATGAACAAAATTAATTATTGATTCAATCCAACAAAATCCTCAAAAAAAAAAAAAAAAAAAAGAATTAAGAATTAAATAATGAATAAAATAGAAGTTACATATTAAGAAATTGAGAATGGCAAATAAGTGAAATCCATCCCAAAGAGGAGTAAAGCTCAAGATAACGCTTCAAGTGTCTCTCTTCACTAGACATCCAAGCAAACACCACCACTATCCCTTCTCTTTTCCCTCCACTTTCCTTCCTTCCCCAGTAATACCTACCACCAAATCCCCACATTTTCCTCTCTTTTTTTTCCCCAATTTTATGGAAAAATTTTTATTTGATTATGCTTCTAAAACACAATTCGATTCCATCTATGGACGAAATTTTTTAGATATCACAAGGGTCTAGTATTTTATTTTTAATTTTATTTCAGCTTTTTTATATTGACTGAAGATTAAGAAGATGGATGTGATGAGTAATTACTTAAATACCCTGGATCATGTCGTGTCAAGATTTGATTGATCGAAATATATAATCTATTTTGGTGTGAAGTTGTGAACTGCGAAGCGGCCGGTTGTGTTGTGTGGTAATTTCGCAATACTTGTTTTTAATTAATAATTATTTGACGTCTGGAGGTTGCATTATTGTGGTGTTGTGACGTTGAAAGGAAATGAAAGCCAATAGGTGACAGACAGTAACTTACCCTTACTGTTGAGGTGGTGTCAGTACTCAGTAATGGGAGAAAATCTTGGGTGGAACAGAGATATGGGTGATGTGATACCACCAGCGAATTAGAAAATGACATGTATAATTTAATACATATTTTTTAGTTATTTTTTAATTTTTAACATACGTAACAATGGATGATTGACTTATTACATTGATGACGTGGTACCACTATTGCACCAAAGATTTTCTCCAGTAATGGACGTAGCCAAACACAACGAGTTTGCCATCCACTTTGAATGATTATTATTTCGAACGGAAATGGGAAAGGAATATACAATAAAAATAATTTAAACAATATATTAATTAATAATCTTGAATAAAAAAAAAATTGATTTAATTTAAGCTAATTTTTTTTTTTAGTTTTTAAGGGGAGAAAAATGAGTGAGTGAAGCTCAAATTAATTTTTTTTTAACTCATTTCTTTTAGGAAAAGTGAAGATTATCATATCAATATTTTCTATTAATTTTGATTTATTTTCCATCCAATTAGTGTTAAATGATTTAATTATCCTAAAATCAGTCTAAATATAATAAAACTTATTTTTAAAATTACCTATATATTAAAACTTATATTTATAAAATTTTAATCTAAAATTACAAAAATTAAAAACAGTATTGAATGTTTTATTATTTTAATATAGATACAGTAATTGGCTGAACGACAACCAATGCATTTTATTTCACGTTGCTGCAACGACAATGTGGTCTAAATCGTGCACGTAGATGCTTCAAACTAGCAGTGAGTCAGTGACTCAACTGTAATAAAGATGACAACAGACCCGATACGAATATATCGTTTTGTCTTATTATTTTTTAAAGCGATAATTTGATTCATTCACGCAAAATCTATCAAATTCTAATATAATTGTTCTCATATCTTCAAAATTCATTATAATTTAATTGAATTTGTTTTGTTACGGACATTATCAATAAATATGGAACTAATATTATGATTCTCTGATCACTGAAAAATATTTATAAGGAAAAATTATATTTCTATTACTACTTGAATAGACTTTACAAAGATTACAAACTTTGTTACAAAAAACCTCACACTTCACTCTATAAGGTCTCTTAACATGGAACTTAATATTTTTGGATGATTGAACTCACAAATGAGAGTTCAATTTATAAGCAATGACTTGTCTTCTAACTTAACACAATTAGTGGAGTGGTTGCAGTGGCGTATCTAGAAATTTCAATCAGTGGTGGCTAAATTTTTTCTTATCAAAATAATATATAATGAATTCATACATATTTTTTGAAATTACAAGATAATCCCTATACTTTTGAAAATTATGAAATAGCCATAGTTTCTAAACTTATAAATTAACCCAAAATTTTCAGAATTATATTTTTATCCATAATTTCTAAAAATACCAATTTACCCTAAATATATCAATAAATTAAAAGATCAATAACCAAACCTATGTTATTGATCTTCTAATATATCAATAAATTAATAAATTAGAAAAATCACTACAAATATATCAATAAATTAGAAGATCATTAACCAAACCTAAGTATAAACATAATTATTTTTATTTTTATTTTTATTTAAATGTAATGGAATGAAATCTCTATTCTTTTGCAAATGGAAAAAACACATAATGAGATTTAAAATGAAAAATAGTCAATTATCTATACACATACAAATTAAATATAATTATTTTAGATATGTTTAATAAATAAGATTGATGCAAAAGTGTATTGGAATTTTTTTAACTAATTTGGGCTTGGGACTACACATTATATTAAAAAATACAACTCAAAAAATTAATAAATAATGTATTTATGAGTGTTGTTTAATTATTTATATTTTCAAATATATATATATATATAAATATATATAATTTATATAAAAAAAATTAGTGGGTCCAGTAGGGGCAACTGCCCCCACTGGGCCCAACGTGGCTCCGCCACTGAGTGGTTGCCACTAATTGAGTGGTTAAAGGTGGTTATACTAAAATCATTAAGTGATTAATGATGGTTGTAACAAATGCATGTTGGATTCACAGATTTTGAGAAGCCTATTTTTCAGCTACATTGAGGCTTTCTGCACAAATCTTCACATGAGTCTTGTATAGTGTGCCGCAAACATGTCCTCAGGCAACAACCATAACACCTTTTGCCATTTTTCCATGTGTCATTTCTGAAGTGACTGTCATAGCCCCGTTTGTCAAGGGCTATCCATGAGAGTACATTCAGCTGAAATTCTGGAACATGCAGGACATCATTCAAAGTTAATGTACTCTCAATATTTGTCCGCAATTGAATATCACTCATTCCTATTATCCTTGAGGAACTTATATTTCTCATTTTCACTGAACCAAAGTCTCATGGTTTGTAGGTTTTGAAGAAATCCATGTGAGGAGTGACAAGATAGAATGCTGCAGTATCTACCACCCACTCAATATCTTGGTTGCGGTGTGAAGACATGTCTCTTCTTGTATGGAGCATATCACTACATCTCCCAGGACAACTACTAGTGTCTCTCATTCGTTATTCTTTGGCTGGTGAGTGCTTTGATCCTGCTCTCATTGCAGTTTTCGACAATTATTTTTATGTGGTCTTCTATGCCACAATGGTAGCACTTGTAAGTGAGATTTCTTATGTCTGTGGATTTGCCTATACTTTTGCTTCTACCTCTCCCACTTCTTTGTTTTGTCTGTTATGAGCAAACATCTTTTCTCCTGGACTCTTCATTCGACAATGCATCTTTTACCATAGACACGGTAAGTTTGCCTCCTGGAGCCGAATTACTGAGAGTAACCACCAATGTTTCCCAACTATCAGGAAGAGAACTGAGTAGTAAGAGGGCTTGAATTTCATCTTCCAACTGCATGTCTATTGTAGACAGCTGATTCACCAGGCTCTGGAACTCATTGGTGTGTTCTGCAACAGAAGTTTCACTATGTAGCTTCAAATTTACCAAACGTCTTGTTATTAAGGCTTTATTCCCAATTGTCTTGGCATGTAACATGTCTTCAAATTTTATCCATATTTCGTAAGCATCTGTGTCATGGGCTACGTGGTGGAAGATACTATGGTCGATCCACTGCCTAATCTGACGTAGAGTTCTGTTATTGAATTTATTTAAGTCATACTCTTTAACGGATTCTGGTCTCACTCCCTTCACCTCGATAATATCGAACAGATCTTTGCATTGCTAATAATCTATCATCTGAGGCTTTCAGAGGGAGTAATTGATTGATGTCAGCTTGATCATCGCACTAGAATATGAATCTTCCATTTTCATTTTAAGTTTATAGTTTAAAATAAAAATAGGATAAAATCGAGGCTTATTTTCACAAATCGGAGGTCACCGTTGCGTCCGAAATGGTAAAAAATGGTGGCTTAGACACTTCGTTAGTCCAAATCTAACTTAGGGGCTGATTTATAAATTTCTAAAACTTCTGGGGCTAAAATATAAATTTCAGAAACTTAGGGGGCTCAATGAAATTTATCAGGTATGCCGACATGACAAAAGTGGGACCGGCTTGCTGATGTGGTAGACACATAACGATGATGTGACAGTTGACATGTTAGACACATTGCTGACGTGCTGATGATTATTCATTGGCGTGGCGTTGATGTGGCTAATGACTCGGCGATGAATGTGTTCTGATATGTACTAACGTGACGATGACATGGATGACACGTCAGCGTCTTCAATCTCTGGCCGCGCGTGAAGCGCGTGACACAAGTAAGGGTGATAGAGTTGGTGCTTGGAGTGCCAATCCGATTTATATATTTTATTATTTATTAATAAAATAACTACATTTTCATTTCATACCTTATTAATGGTATTGTCATTACGCGTATTAAATTGATGTATAGATATGCTAAGAATGACATCGACCTTCGAATAGTCTTGACACTAGGTGTAAACTATTCTTAAAGTAAATATTCTCAGTCGTTGGTTTTGGATTACGGTCGAATTCCTATAACCTAGAAGACTAGCACATGTCGTATATTGGAATTGTAATTCCAATGGTTTAACCCGATGTACCATAAGTTTTGGAAACTCGTATAGACATGTGGGTATTCGTTGAAACTAATATTGAATGACTCACATATGATTCCTAATAGTCTGAAGTACACACCACCGTCAATAGGAATCTCCTCGAGTCGATTAACATATGTAATTCTTTGATTATAGGATATCATTGATTTTGTGTGAGATCTTCCACACTTTGATGTCATGTATGTCAGAAACCTTTCATAGTCTGGCCTTTAGATGTTCGTTAGGTGTGGACCGATGCACTCAGTAATCAAGTGCAAAGCAAGATAGGATATGTCGGTCTATATGTGTACCATAAGGGGTTTAGGTATCCATGTGAGTAAATTCACGATTATTAAATCTTTTGCCAAAGCCGATCACCGAGGGTGGATCGCATCAATTATGAAGAATCGTGGATATGTCGACATGATATGTGCGCCTCGAAAACTTGACGGTGTATTTTATGGTTCCTAAGCACAACTCGGATAGCCTACGACGGAGGGATTGATAAACATATGTGATGACCTCGACTTGTATAGTTCAGAAAGGCTGTTCGTGTTCTTCGCGAATTTAGAGGTTGCCGAATTACGTATATATTAGCTAGGCTTATATGACGAACATATCTGAACTTAAAGAGTCACAATATGAAGTGTACTCGTTGAGCACTTGGGTATATGATTATTTTTCATAAAAGATAATATTCGATATTATAATTATCAACTAAGATAATCAAGTGTTATTGGATAACATTGATTATTTACTTTGACCTAATTGAATTAATTGGATTAATTCAATAATTACACAAAGGCTTAATTGTAAAATCATAATTATCTCTACCATTTGAGGATATTATGGTAATTGTAAGTATGTAATAATAGGTGATGAGTGGTAAATAGATCACTATTTCCCACTCCTTTAACTTAATATTTTGTATAGTTTCTTGAGTTTTGTGAATATTTTGATGTGTTTTGTGTTATTTTGTAGATAAATAAAGTTTCAGGTCTCTCTGGAATTAAAAGAGGGCCAAAACAGTGAAAAACGGATAAAAAGGGCAAAACTATCTTTTGGGCGTCGCGGCGCGCAGCACTTCTGCGTCGCAACCACTAACGTGTGCCGGATCCTGCTAAAATACACCAGACACGTGTCACAATCAGAGAAGTTTGCTATCATGCGCCTTGCTAACGTGCGCCTATCACGTGTCAACATCACAACAATTCTTGCTAACGTGCTCGGTGCCACGTGTCACCATCACATGCTGCCGACAATCGACATCACCACGTCATTGCCATGTCAGCTCAATTATTGAGAAAATCATTCAGCCGCGTACATATGTCACCATCTCCGGGAGTTTCGCGCAACGTGTCCTTCATTAATGGAGCGTCGCGACGCATGGAGCAAAAATTTTCCTATAAATTCAGACCGAATTTTCATTTGTAATTCATACTTTCTTCTAAGGGATTCCTTAAGAATACTCTGAAAATTGTATCTTGTTTGTTTATTAGCTTTCAGTATTTAATTTTCGCATTTGCACTTTCTTTTATTTACTTTTCATTCTTTACTTTTCAGCCTTTAATTTTATTTACTTTACGCAATTTTCTTTATGTTATTTACTTTTCAGTATTTACTTTTCAGCAATGAGGAGGTAACTCCCCCTTGCTAGGGTGAAAGGTTAAACTTTTATTAGATTAATCTCCCTTAATTATAATATAATAACTATTTAAAACCTGACTTAATGAGGATATCGCCTTATGGTCGGTTGGACTTAATGAAATTGGTTTTAACCTGACTAAATTGGATACCGCCTGTATGGTCGGTTGGAATTAATTATTAATTTGACTTAATCAGGATACCGCATATATAGTTGGTTGGTAATATCACGCAAAGTTAATATATTATAATAAAGGAGATATCTAAAATATTAGTAATAAAAGTTGATCCTCTAACCCTAGCATTTTCTTTTATTGTATTTTTACATTTTTAATTTCCAGCATTTACTTTCTAGCATTTACTTCCACTATTTATTTTATTTAAATTTCAGCATTTACTTTATGTCTTTTATTTTATTTAAGCTTTTATTAGCCTTAGATATGTGTCGTAACTAAGTCCGTTATCTGGGGTTGTGATGAATTCCAATATCACCGGTTTATAAGAGGTTATTTTATAGTTTAGATAATATAAAGGTTTATTTATTAAGTCTTAAGCTTAATGCTTCTTATTAACTGGCCATTAATAAGATTGATCTGGTAAACTTAAAATAAACTTGACAAATGAATTTTAGGTTTCAGCCTTAGACTTAATAGCCCACGATCTTCCTTGAGGATATATAACCTTTTAATAAATTTCCTTACAGGATAGACATATACCTGTCGCGCGGGGGTAACCACAATTGGAACTTATTCTTAATGAATTCATGTAACTTGATTGACATAGACATATGATTAATTGGGTTATACTGGGTATTTACATCTGACCATCGACATAGGCTTTTGCATAATTTCGTGTTCCAGGTTAGTAAACCAATATATTACACAAACATGAAATAACTACTTCATCTTTAAAAGATATTGGAAAGATTCACAACCCTGGATAGTTTAATAATATTGAATTTTCTTTAATATACTTTCTCTTTGTTTTTTCTTGTTTTAAATTTTTAAAATCACCATCCAAACAAACAATCAATCCATTAGATACTCGTAAAAATTTGGCTTCATAAATTAATAGCTTAGGTATTAAGTCCTCGTGGGATCGATACTTTTTATACTACTTGAACGATATGTGCGCTTCCATTATACGCGTGTGATTACGCACCGGTCAAGTTTTTGGCGCCGTTGCCGGGGACTTATTTATCTTTCACTATTAGTTTTGGAGTTAGATACATTTACTTATGTCTAATTTTTTTTTTCTGTTTTCTTTTGTTTCAGGTTCTCAAACACTACATGAGACGAACCAGAAGCTTTGAAATCCGTCTGCTTGACCCAGAAATTGAAAGAACCATCAGACAGTTGAGAAGGGAAATGCGAGAAGACCAAGAAGCACTGATCAACATGGAACCTGAACCTTTGGAAGTTACACCACCGATTCCCATTCGAGACAGAACTATTCCGGTTGTTCACGGCCTCATTTCCTGTATTTTACTTCCTCCCTTACCAGCAAATGCGTGTGACATCAAAACATACATTCAGATGATACATAAGTCAGTTCAGTTTGGGGGAAATGCAACTGAAGATCCTAATGCCCACATCAGCAACTTCCTGGAAGTTTGCGGCACTTTCAATTACAACCGAGCGGCTGAAGAATCAATGAGACTGCGTGTTTTCCCATATTCCTTGAAAGACAGAGCTAAAGTTTGGCTACATTCACTACCAGCAGGTTCCATCACAACTTGGAACACTCTAGCCACCAAATTCCTTGTAAAGTACTTTCCACCAGCCAGAACTGCAAAGCGGATGAATGACATCACATCCTTTGTACAACATGACTCAGAATCCCTCTGCGAAGCTTGGGAAAGATACAAAGATTTAATCAGAAAATGTCCTCACAATGAGATTGCAAAATGGCTACAAGTCCAAACCTTCTACAATGGACTTTCTGGAATAATGAGAACCACAATTGATGCTGCTGCTGGAGGTGCTTTAATAGCAAAAGGAGAATATCAGGCCTGGGGCCTAATTGAAGAAATGGCCAACAACAATTCCTTGTGGCAAATAGAAAAGAGCATGATCCATTGAATTGCTGGAATTTATGAAGTTGGAGCCAACACAGCAGTGAATGCCAAGCTAGATCAGATATGAAAATTCATGGAAACTCTTAGCATGCAAGGTAATACTGGATCCATAAGTTCACCATATGGAGGAGCACCAGAGATAAACCAACATGAAGAGACGGTGAATTATGTCAAAAATTTCAACAGACAGGGAAACAATCCATATTCCAACACCTACAACCCATGGTAGAGGAATCATCTGAATTTCGCATAAAGTAACAATTCAGGGAAAAAGAACTATCCACCACCCGGATTCCAACAGCAGAACAAAGGCTAGGAGCATGAAAAAGAACCAGGAATAGCGGAAGTACTAGCACAGTTAAAAAAATATGATGATATATTTCAAAGCCAATCAGCTTCTATAAAGGCACTGGAAAATCAAATTGGACAACTGGCCAATACTCAGAGTTACAGACCTCCAAGTAACCTTCCTAGCAACATAGAACCAAATCCAAGGAACCGAGAGAATGAGCAATGTCAAGCCATTACTTTGAAAAGTGGTACTGAAATCAACAAAGATGTTGGAATCAAGGCATTCATTGAGGAAGTTTCAAAAGAAAGCAGCGAAACATTTATACATATGGAGGAAAAATAAGCAAAGGAAAAAGATCAAGAAAGAATCAGTCCACCTCCACCTTTTCCACAGCGACTCCAGAAAAGTAAATTGGACAAGCAGTTTGCTCGATTCCTGAAGGTCTTCAAAAAGCTGTATATCAATATTTCATTTGCAGAAGCGTTGGAAGAAATGCCCAGCTATGTCAAATTCATGAAAGATATTCCTTCACGAAAACGGAGATTGGGAGATTACGAAACAGTAGCATTGACAGAAGAATGCAGCGCCATCATTGAGAGAAAACTTCCCCCAAAGTTGAAAGATCCTGGCAGTTTCACTGTCCCATGTACCATTGGAGAACATTATATCGGTAAAGCTTTATGTGATCTAGGTGCTAGTGTTAATTTGATGCCTTTTTTCTATTTACAAGAAACTGCAAATTGGAGAAGCAATGCTCACCTCAGTCTCTCTGCAACTTGCTGATAGAACGCTCGCATTTCCGAGAGGAGTAGTTGAAGATGTGCTAGTCAAAATCGACAAACTCATTCTCCCAGCAGATTTCATTATCCTTGACATGGAGGAAGACAAAGATGTACCTATCATCATGGGGAGACCATTTTTGGCTACAGGTCGAACTGTTATTGATGTAAAAAAAGGATAACTAACCATGAAAGTGCAAGACCAAGAAGTTACCTTCAATGTTTTCAAAGCCATGAAATTCCCGAGTGATGAAAATGAGGATGAATGTTTCAGAATTGACGTTGTTGATAGTATCATCCAAGATACTGATACAATGTCACCTCCCACAGATAAAATTGAAGCTTGCATCGCCAACATGTCTGACAGCGAGCTAGATGCTGAAATTCTGGAATATATCAACTATCTTGACAAACCATTTCACTTCAAATCGACACCACATGTGGAAAGTCTAGAACTATCAAAGAATGAGCGAATCAAGCCCTCAATTGAAGAACCACCGCAGTTGGAGCTAAATCTACTTCGGAACCATCTCATGTATGCATTCTTGGGAAACTCTTATGAATTACCTGTGATTATTTCTTCATCGCTAATATTGGAGCAGGAAGAAAAATTACTGAGAATGTTACGAGAACATAAGAAAGCTATTGGCTGGACTATAGCAGACATTCGAGGCATTAGTCCATCATTTTGCATGCACAAGATTATGATGAATGACGAGTACAAACCCACAGTGGAGCATCAACGGAGACTAAATCCAATCATGAAGGAGGTCGTGAAGAAAGAAATTATCAAATGGTTGGATGTCGGCATCATCTACCCCATCTCTGACAGCACTTGGGTGAGTCCTATGCAGTGTGTGCCAAAGAAATGAGGAATTATTGTAGTCACAAATGAGAAGAACTAACTGATTCCAACAAGAACGATGACTGGATGGAGAGTATGCATGGACTACCGGAAGCTGAACAAAGCAACAAGGAAAGATCATTTCCCGCTGCCATTCATTGACCAGATGCTGGACAGACTGGCGGTACATGAATTCTATTATTTTTTGGATGGATACTCGAGGTACAATCAGATTGCCATCGCCACAGAAGATCAGGAGAAAACCAATTTTACATGTCTGTATGGTACTTTTGCTTTCCGCATGATGCAATTTGGATTATGTAATGCTCCTGCCACATTTAAACGTTGCATGATGGCCATCTTCTCAGACATGCTGGAATAAAGTATGGAGGTTTTCATGCATGATTTTTCTGTGTTTGGAGACTCGTTCGACCACTGCTTGCAAAATCTGGAACAAGTGTTACAAAGATGTGAAGATATCAACCTGGTACTCAACTGGGAGAAATGCCACTTCATGGTGCATGAAGGCATTGTGTTGGGACATCGGATCTCACAAAAGGGAATCGAGGTAGACAAAGCAAAGATCGAAATAATTGAAAAACTACCTCCACCAACATCAGTTAAAGGGATTCAGAGTTTTCTCGGACATTCTGGCTTTTACAAAAGATTTATCAAAGACTTCTCAAAGATTGCTAAACCTCTGTGCAATCTTCTGGAGAAAGATGTGTCTTTCAACTTCACCAAAGAATGCCACGAAGCTTTTGAGATCTTAAAACAGAAGATGGTCTCTGCTCCTATCATAGTAGCACCAGACTGGACCCTTCCATTCGAGGTGATGTGCGATGCTAGTGATTTTGCTGTAGGTGCAGTTTTGGGACAACGCAAAGTAAAAATTTTCCATACCATTTACTACTCCAGCAGAACTCTGAATGAAGCTCAACTCAACTACATAACCACTGAAAATGAGTTGCTTATAGTTGTGTTCACTTTTGATAAATTCTGCTCTTATCTGCTGGGTCCCAAAGTGGTGGTCTACACAGATCATTCAGCAATCAAATACTTGATCGCGAAGAAAGATGCCAAACCCAGATTGATCTGTTGGATACTTCTATTACAAGAGTTTGACGTGGAGATTCGAGACAGAAAAAGAACAGAAAACCAAGTGGCAGATCATTTATCGAGGCTCGAGAATGGAGAAACAGCTGGCAAAGAACTGACAATCAAAGAAACTTTTCCAGATGAACAATTGTTTGCCATGAAACAGCACGATGTCCCTTGGTATGCTGACTATGTCAACTACATAGTATCGGGAAAATGGCCGTTATAATGGACAACTTAGCAATGAAAGAAGTTCTTCAAAGAAGTCAAGCACTATATCTGGGATGAGTCGTACCTGTTCAAACGATGTGCTGATCAATTACTGAGACGTTGTGTTCCATAGGAAGAGGTCAATAGTGTTCTGCAGCACTGTCATTCATCACCATACGGTGGACACTTCAGCGGGAATAAAACTGCAGCCAAAGTCCTACAATCAGGTTTATTCTGGCCCACTTTTTTTTAAAGATGCTTATCTATTTGCTCTTCAATGTGACAGGTGCCAGAGAATGGGAAATATTTCAAGAAGAAATGAATGACCTAAAATTTTGGAAGTGGAGATATTTGATGTATGGGAGATTGATTTTATGGGACCCTTTATTCCATCATTCGGAAACCTATACATACTAGTTGTAGTAGACTACGTCTCCAAATGGGTTGAAGCAATTGCACTACCATCAAATGATTCAAAAGTGGTGATAAAATTCCTTAAAAAGAATATTTTCACTCGCTTTGAAACACATCGGGCGATTATTAGCGATGATGGCACACATTTCTGCAACAGATACTTCGATGCACTCCTATCCAAATACGGAGTTACTCATAAAGTTGCTACTGCCTACCATCCACAGTCAAATGGACAAGTTGAAGTTTCAAACAGAGAGATCAAAAGAATCTTGGAGAGAACTGTTGGATCAACAAGGAGGGACTGGTCTACAAAACTAGATGACGTATTATGGGCCTACCGGACAGCTTACAAGACACCCATTGGTATGTCCCCATATCGAATGGTGTTTGGGAAAGCGTGCTATCTGCCAGTTGAGCTTGAACACAAGGCGTACTGGGTACTGAAGAAGCTAAATCTTGATCTATAAGCAGCAGGAGAAAATCGGCTCCACCAACTCAACGAATTAGAGGAATTTCGCCTACAGGCTTATGAGAATGCCATATTATACAAAGAAAATACCAAGAAATGGCATGATAAAAAAATAGTGCGCAGAAAACTGGAACCAATGCAGCAGGTATTGTTATACAATTCAAGGTTGAAACTTTTCCCTGGAAAGTTGAAATCAAGGTAGTCAGGGCCATTTATGATCACTCAGGTTTTACCATATGGAGCTGTTGAGTTACTTGATCTCAACACCAACGAAACATTCAAAGTTAACAGTCAGCGTGTCAAGCACTACTGGGGAGAATCATTTGAGCGATAAAAAGAAAGTGTCACACTTTCAGATCCAGCCTAACGTTCGGGCAGTCATGTCTAGCTGACTACGTTAAACTTAGCGCTAGCAGAGAGGCAACCCATACAATTTGTGTATATATTGTAATTTGGTGTGTTTTATTTTTGTGTGTTTAATGTGTGTAGGTAAAATCACATTTCAGGATGGAAGACGTACTCGCAAATCTTCACAAGTAATTTCATTCTCTCCCTCAAAACTATCTGATGAAAGTCTACAAAGCTCGCTTGGAACGAATGAGACTATTGATGATCAAAGGTATTCCTAACGACATTCGTTGGATTATTGAAGCACGGGTCCGATTGGCAGGTGAGTCATCTGATTCTTTTATGTCATATCTGTTTGGTTTAGGATGAAGCACATATGCTAAAAAGAGAAGAGCTAAAAGAATGGGTGTTTGCTATAAATGTGCTCCTATGACATGTAATACTCGTTGTCGTTCTTTAGAAATGGTGTCTGATAACCGTGAAGATAAAATTAAATTCATTAAGGATGGCTTGAGTAAGGAGTCTTTAGATGATATATCTAAGACTCTTGAGACGCATTCAAGTGGATATGTGCATCATGCAATTCACATGTTATATACACAATTTCGAAAAGAAAGACAACAATTCAGTCTCGGGAATCTGACTTTAAAAGACCATGTTTGCCAATTTATAAGAAAATTAGATGGGAAGCTTGTCCCTAACGTATAGACGTCATTCAAGCCGTTACTTCTTGTAAATATTATTTTCTCTTTGTTTATATCTAATAATTGTGATTTGTTTTGTCATTTTCTTTTATTTTCTCCGACAGGATCCAGACTTTTTGAAATTTCACAAAATATTTCATTGTTTAACTAATAATTGTAATTTCGCAGGAACTAGTTCTATTATTACTTACCCTTTTTTAGGTGTTATAAATTCAACTCATCATTGCACTTTTAAAGACATCCAAATTTGAGAAAGAAACATATAAAAATGGAAGCTACTTCAAGAAGATGAGTTGTAAACATCTGTGTGTTTTGCGGTACTAGTGTTGGTTCTAAACCAGAATACGTTGGAGTAGCACAGAAATTGGGTAGAGTCATAGCTGAGAGGAATATGCACTTAGTATATGGCGGTGGCAATCTTGGACTAATGGGGATGTTTCAAGGGCTGTACAGGAGGGAGACAGTCAAGTCTTGGGAATCATCCCAAAACATTTGGCAGATATGAATCTTATAGGACCATCAAACAAAGAGGAACTAATCGTGCCAGGTATGTCTGAACGACTGGTAGAAATGATTAACCGTGCTGATGCTTTTATTGCTTTGCCAGGTGGCTTGGGCACAATGGATGAAATTTTTACAGTGCTATCTTGGGCGAACTTGAACATACACTAGAAACCGCTTGGACTGTTTAACACTGATGGATTTTATGATTTTCTTTGTGTATTTCTTGATGATGCTCGGAGAAATGGGTTCGTGTCAAAGCCTGTAAAAGAACTATTCTTTACTGCCAGAACTGCCCAAGATTTAATTGACCAAATTTTAGCATTTGAACCACAAATTTACCCTATCCTTTCCAAGATAAATTGGTCCGACAATGATCGTGGTAAGAAGCGTCAGATAAATCTGGATCTTAACCTTTAATTCCTCATTTAAATGTAGAATTTCAGCTAACCATGTACTGTTTCTAAACTATTCTTCTACTTTTTAAGACATTGAGGACAATGTCTCATTTAGGTTTGGGGGATGGGAATAGTTGACTAGTATCCTGTTTTTATTGTGTTATTTTTATTTGATTTTTAGTCAAAAAATTTCAAAAAAAAATTAAAAATTTTTACAAAAAATAAAAAATATTTTGTGTTTTTAATTTGATTAATCAGGTGAAATTAGTATGAGATAGTTGTGTAAGGAATTTTCACTCCTGAGACATATCTCAACCTATTTCGACAAGTTAATTTTTTGTTTATTTTCTTTTAAATTATTTAATTTGTGAATTCTCCATATAGGATAAAATAAAATAAAAAAACGTCTGAGATCCGAGTTATTAAGTCTGTATGTGTGTTTTAACACATAGTGCCCTAAAGCCAACTGGTTTGGGAGTCACTGGCCCAAAGCTCGCTACATGGATCGAAGATGTTACAAAAAAATATATATGTCTGAAATCCGAGTAATTAAGTCTGTAAGGGTGTCTTAACACCTAGTGTCCTAAAGCCAACTGGTTTGGGAGTCACTGACCCAAAGCTCGCGACATGGATGAAAGATATTGTATATAAATAAAAAAAATTCAGAAAAATTCAGAAAATATTCCATTGCTAAAAAGAGTGTGAATTATGATAAAACTTTAGGACAAAATATTACTCTCTTTTCAACTACACTTATGAATATTGTGGGAACAATTAGTTGATTAATATCTTGTTAGCTGTGTGTATGGAGAATGGTAAAAATAATTGGAGAATTTACTTATTCGTTAACTCAGAAAGAAAGAAAACAACTCTTAACTTGGATAAGAAGTTTCACATGTTTAGTCACTAACTTGTTTATTCTCTTTTCTCTTGTCTTTTTATTTTTGTGTGCATTAGTTTTACATTGACGTTTGTGGGTATCGTCGTTGTAAGCCCTCCCGAGACTACAACTTGTCCACTAGGGACACCTAGGGGTTTAAATGATTGTTGCATATGATAAATGCAACTGTGGTACCTACGAAAGTGGCTTAGTTTAATTTTATTTTAAAGATGTTTATGTTATTTTATCTTGTTGTTTTGCTCGAGGACTAGTAAAATGTTAGGTTTGAGGGTGTGATGAGTGGTAAATAAATCACTATTTCCCACTCATTTAACTTAATATTTGTATAATTTCTTGAGTTTTGTGAATATTTTGATGTGTTTTGTGTTATTTTGTAGATAAATAAAGTTTCAGGACTCTCTGGAATCAAATCATGGCCAAAACAGTGAAAAATAGACAAAAATAGCAAAACTATCTTTTTGGCATCGCGACGTGCAGCACTTTTGCGTCGCGACAGCTAACATGCGCCGGATCCTGCTAAAATACGCCAGACACGTGTCACAATCAGATAAGTTTGCTAACATGCACCTACCACGTGTCAACATCACATCAATTCTTGCTAACGTGCATCGTGCCATGTGTCACCATCACATACTGCCGACAATCGACATCGTCACGTCAGCACGATTATTGTGATAATCATTCAGCCGCGTACATGTGTCACCATCTCCGGGAGTGTAGGCACTGCATTTTGCATAAGTCCCTATGATGAGTCTCATTTGGAGACACTACCTTTTAAGTCACGGAAGTCGCGGGAAACGAACGTCGAAAGGGGAAATTCAGAACGAGCATGTCATCAGATTCATTTCACAAGTTCACTGTTTTTCGTTCGTGCTGCATTCGTGACCACGTTCGAACATCAAACAGATTTCGGGCGTTCGTGTAGCGTTCGAAGAGGCATTCGAACGACGTCGGTATTTCTGGTTTTGCTGCTAGCCTCACGCCCAGCCCAATTAGCCCACCAAAGCCCATAAAACACTAATTAAATCATATACCAAATTAAATAAAATATTAATTAAATCATATACCAAATTAAATAAAATATTAAATAAAATCATGCCTAATTAAAATCAATCAACCAATTATATTCCCAATCAAAAATATCTTATTCCTAACTTAACAAATATCATGCCTAATCAACACAAATTAAATATTATAACTTCCTAATCAAGCCTAAATTTGTCCCCTCTATCTTGTATTTACCTTACATGAAACCAAATCATATCTCCCTTTTATGAGAAGATCTCTTCCTTGTCAAGCAAGGACTCACCTTTTCCCTTTGTCTATAAAAGCAAGCCAAAACCAAAGCCATCCCTTTCTCCAACGAACACGCATTTGACAAGCAAGAAAGCTCTCTCACATACACAAACAAAACAAGCAAAACGAACTTCTTTTCTTCTCCCTCCTAGGACCGAAAATCACAGCCACCAAGCACCTCATATCACCGAAAATACACCTCTAAAAACAGTAAGCAGAAACCACATAAACAACAGCCACATACACGCATAAAGCAGCAGCCATACACACATAACATCACCACCAAAAATACACCTCCAAACAGCAGCCCAAACACCCAAAAAATAGTCCATTATTTACCGAAAACCAGTAGGCCAATATTGTGACCAGAATACAGTAGCAATAGCAGCGAATCGGAGTCAAAACAGTAGCTCGAGCAGTGGGACAGCGAGGAAAGGCGTGAACCTGTGAACCGGAGGAGTTGCGGAGCATCCCACTTTTCCGACGACCGTGCACCGTACTTCCGAGAGTCGACATAAAAGGTTAGACCTGAGGGCACCTTTCTCATTAGTTTATATTCGTCTTTTAATTGTGAATGCATGTTGTGGCTGTGAATAAAATGGAAAATATGTCGCCTCTTGTGGTATATATGATGGAAACCCGGACATAAATTTCATAGCCGATTCCGAATGGACGGTAGTATGATCTGTACTCGGGATACAACTCCACGTACCACTTGAGTAAACGGCACATATTTCATTTTCTTTTGTTTTGATGTATTTATTATTCGTTATTTAATTTCTGCATGTTATTCGTTCGCATAATGATGTGATTGAGCACATGGGCTTAGTAAGTCGGATTAAAGGTCACCTATTTTGAGGGGTTAAAACCTTTTACCACGATGCTTTGCCGCGCCGGTTGATGTATATTCGGTTGAATGTAAGATGTGTTCAATCGGGTATACGAAGTTAGATATTATTTCTTTTATTTCTTATATGCATTGGTGATAAAGCGCATGGGCTTAGTAAGTGCGATTAAAAGTCCTCTATTTTGAGAGGTTAAAATCCTTTACCACGATGCTTTGCCGCGCCGGATAAGGTATATTCGATTGGATGTGAGATATGTTCAATCGGATACACGAAGTCCGATATCGTTGTCTTTACTTCTTTATATATGTATTGTGTTGCTTGCGCATGGGCTTAGTAAGTGCGATTAAAGGTCCTCTATTTTGAGAGGTTAAAATCCTTTACCACGATGCTTTGCAGCGCTGGATAGTGTATGTTCGATTGGATGCGAGATGAGTTCAATCAGATACGTGAGGTCCTACATTATGGATTTATTTGTTTATATATGTGTTGTATGCATCAGGTCTGGTTCCGTTTGAATCCGTTCTCGAACGCCACACGAACGCGAACCTTCTGTTTACCGTTCGAACGCATTCTCGAACACTACGCGAACGCGCACGTAGTTTCTTAGTTTAATCATGCATCAGGTCTGGTTTCGTTCGAACACGTCCTCGAATGCTATACGAATGCGAACCTTCTGTTTATCGTTCGAACGTGTTCTCGAACGCTACGCGAACGTGCACGCAATTTCTTGGTTTCATCATGCATCAGGTCTGGTTCTGTTCGAACGCGTTCTCGAACGCTATACGAACGCGAACCTTCTGTTTACCGTTCGAACGTGTTCTCAAACGCTGCACGAACGCGCACCCACTGCACTGAGTCCTTTTCATCACATCACGACATGTCTATTTTAGCATATAGTTGTCTCTTTTTTTACCTTATGCATTTGTAGTACCGCTTTAGGTATCTATTTTCGTCATGCGCTTAATTGTCTTTCCTTAATATGCATGCTTGTATGAATGTTATGTGTTTACGCTTCTGTGTCTACCAATGTGAAATTGTATGCTTTCCGTATGTCAATTTATTTGTATGCAAATTGAGATATAGATTACATGCAAATTGGCTGTATGCAAATTCGGATATGTGTTACATGTAAATTTAGATGAACTTGTTGATATATGCATGCGAACTTAGAGGTAAATCATCCTTGGAAATATGTTGCTTAGGCTTGGTTAGATTATTGCACAAATCATGTTATTACAAGTGGCATAAGTAAGGGACCATTCTGAACCCAACGGTTTGAGGTCTTCCCTTGCGAGGGGTAAGTGCGGCCTTAAATCTCATTTTCCTGGTTCACACCGGGTGGCGACTCCATCATTCTCCGGTTTAGTCCCCTGCGGGCTACTCCGTACTCCCAACCGGGCCGAGAGCCCGGAACAGCATGCGTCGCCCAGTTTCTGTGTCCCACAGGGATTTTCGCGCAACGTGTCTGTCATCAACGGCGCGTCGTGACACGAGGGGCAAAAATTTTCCTATAAATTCAGACCGAATTTTCATTTGTAATTCATACTTTCTTCTAAGGGATTCCTTAAGAATATTCTGAAGATTATATATTGTTTGTTTATTTACAGCTTTCAGTATTTAATTTTCGCATTTGCACTTTCTTTTATTTACTTTTCAATCTTTACTTTTCCGCATTTAATTTTATTTACTTTATTCAATTTACTTTTTGTTATTTACTTTTCAGTATTTACTTTTCAGCAATGAGGAGGTAACTCCCCCTTGCTGGGGGTGAAATATTAAGCTTTTATTACTAATATTTAGATTAATCTCCTTTAATTATAATATAATAACTATTTAAAACGTGACTTAATGAGGATACCGCCTTATGGTCGGTTGGACTTAATGAAATTGGTTTTAACCTGACTAAACTGGATACCGCCTGTATGGTCGGTTGGAATTAATTATTAATTTGACTTAATCAGGATACCGCCTATATGGTCGGTTGGTAATATCACGTAAAGTTAATATATTATAAAAAGAGAGATATCTAAAATAGTAGTAATAAAAGTAGATCCTCTAACCCTAGCATTTTCTTTTATTGTAATTTTACATTTTTAATTTCCAGCATTTACTTCCAGCATTTATTTTATTTAAATTTCAGCATTTACTTTATGTCTTTTATTTTATTTAAGCTTTTATTAGCCTTAGATATGTGTCGTAACTAAGTCTGTTATCTGAGGTTGTGATGAATTCCAATATCACCGGTTTATAAGGGGTGATTTTATAGTTTGGATAATATAAAGGTTTATTTATTAAGTCTTAAGCTTAATGCTTCTTATTAACTGGCCATTAATAAGATTGATCTGGTAAACTTAAAATAAACTTGACAAATGAATTTTAAGTTGCAGCCTTAGACTTAATAGCCCACGATCTTCATTGAGGATAAATAACCCTTTAATAGATTTCCTTACAGGATAGACATATACCTGTCGGGCGGGGGTAACCACAATTGAAACTTATTTTTAATGAATTCAGGTAATTTGATTGACATAGACATATGATTAATTGGGTTATACTGGGTATTTGTATCTGACCATCGACATAGACTTTTGCATAATTTCGTGTTCCAGGTTAGTAAATCAATATATTACACAAACATGAAATAACCACTTCATCTTTAAAAGATATTGGAAAGATTCACAACTCTGAATAGTTTAATAATATTGAATTTTCTTTAATCTACTTTCACTTTGTTTTACTTGTTTTAAATTTTTAAAATCACCATCCAAACAAACAATTAATCCATTAGATACTCGTAAAAATTTAGCTTCATAAATTAATAGCTTAGGTATTAAGTCCTCTTGGGATCGATACTTTTTATACTACTTGAACTATACATGCGCTTGTGTTATACACGTGTGATTACGCACCGGTCAATATGTGATTTTGGCATGATTTAATTGGATTAAATCAAGGTGGAAAAATTTAACTAATCAATTTCCTAATCCTTGGCTTGATTTAATTGGATTAAATTAAAGTGGGAGACAATGGAGATTAGTCACACCTAATTATACACATTTGGACGAATTAGATTAAGCCCACTTAAAATTTGATTACAACTTTTATTAATTAAAAATTACCTAAGTTTTGCTATAAATAGCAAGCTTTAGGAAGGTTTTAATTACAAGAAACAAGTACAAATACAAGCATAAGCAAATTCTTGAGAGATTAGCCTAAGTTAGAGAAGTGTTTAGAGAAGCTTGTGAGTTCTCTACAACATTTCATCTAGGATAAATCAAAATTGGATCTTGAAGTGAAGCTTGGAAGCATTGGAAACAAGTTTGGATCTTGAAGTCAAGCATGCACACCTTGGAGGTTCTCCAACAATTTCAACAAATGAGAGGTAGATTGGATCTTGCATCAAGCTTACTAGGTAAAGTTTGATCTTCTCCTAAGCTATGCTTATTTGTGTATTATATGCATGATCACATAGCTTAATGTTGAATAAGGATAATCAATTGTGTTATGATACTTTAGAGTATAAACACAACATGCTTGTAATTAGGTCAAAGATGTTCATGTTAGACATGGAACAATTAGTTAGAGTTTGAAACGCTAAATTAAAGCTTAGAGCTATGGCTATCATTATAGAATCACCTGACCACCTTTGGGTGACATAGAATTGTTCACGAGACATTTCTTATTGGGATTCTAATTTGGTTTGTGTATTGGATTCAAAATTTATGAAAGTGCGTATTTAGAATAAATTTATGTTTTTGTAAAAATATTTAATATTTTGAAAAACTTGATTTTTATTCTATAACATGTGTTAATGTTGGTTTTGAAATTATAAATTAATTTTGGGTGTTTTTGAAGTGTTTAGTGAAGATCGGAAAGAATTAGGGTCAAAGACCCTAATTCCTTCAGCTCACTGGAATGTGAGTTGAAGGTAATGAATTGAAAAGAAAACAAAAAAAAAAAATGTGTTCAGCAGTGCGCACTGCACTGTAGCGCACTCGTACGTGCACTGCGCGTTGGAATTTTGTTTTCGTTCGTTCGGGAGCTTCCGGACTCCGATTCAGTCCCAGTTTTTTCCTATACACTCGTAATAGAATATAGTATTTCATTAAATAATTTAAAATTACACCCATACTTTATATCCATGGTTTCGACCCATTTCCGCTGCCCGGGGTATCGATCCGACCCTAGGGGTTCCACAACTGCCCCAACATAATGGTAGCAGTAGCAAAGGCTTAACCACACAACACATGTTTTTGAATCTATGCCATAGTAATTTTAATTTAATTATGCATAAGACATATTGGATATGTATTACATGTTTTAAATTAAAACTTTGACCTAATTAAGTTAATGACTTGATTGTCATAAATCTCCCGTGATTAGATGATTACTTTAATTAAGTAATAGTATTAATAATATTGGAGCATTATTGGATGGTCCATCTTGTTAATACGGAGATGAATGAGTTCTTACTAATTATATCCAATATCGTCATTAGTGTGAGGGTATAAGTGCTCGGAACGTAGGTCGCTCCGGTAAAATATTAGATGTAGCGTGATGAGTTAACGTAGTCACCCAAAATCATCATTAGTGTGAGGGTGTACATACGAAGCTCATTAGTGTACATTGACAAGTATACACCTAGAACACGTCTTAATCCAATATCGTCATTAGTGTGAGGATAAGAAACGGTTCAGGACCAAACCAAGAGTCACATGAAGTGATTGAACTTGGAGGTCTACCTAATGAGTTTATAAAGGCCAATATCGTCATTAGTGTGAGGCTGAAGTAAATGTCATGGGATCCACTTCCCGCTATGAAATTTTGATAGTCAAATTTCTATTTTTCCGTTAAGGAAGATTATAGAATTACGTAAAATTCCATAATCAATTAGTGTTATCACTTTTGAAATGAAAATTATTCTGCTACTACTCAAAAATATTGTCTTGTAAATGGCTGCCACTAATCAATTGATTAAATTTTTAGATTCCTATAAGCTAAAAGGAGCCGAGAAATATTTTGAATGGGAAATGAACATACTCTTTGTCTTGGAGTATGAAAAGTTGACTTATGTCACGATCAATCCACTGCATGTTGATATCGATCCTGACTCCACTCCAGAAGAGAAAGAAACTTTTTATAGATGGAAGGATGATAACATGAAGGTGAAATCCTACATCTTAGGATCGATGGTTCCAGATTTGCTGAGACAGTACATTGAAGTATCGGATGCTTGAAGCATCATGCGAACACTCAAGGAGTTGTTCGAGGTAAATCAAGAGATGGAACTTTATCGAAGGTCTAAGGATTGTTCCGTGCTGAACTCAAGGAGGGAGGAGCTGTCAGCACTCATGTTTTGAACATGATCGACCATATTCGATATCTAGAACTACATGGCATTGTGTTTGATGAAAGGCTGGGCCATAATTTGATTTTGTCTTATTTGTCTGGTTCTTATGTTGGCTTTGTATTGAATTTCCATATGCATTCGATGCAAGCCACATACGAAGAACTTCATAAGAAACTACGCACAAAGGAGCAAGATTTGAAGAAAGCAAACCCCACACTGTATCTCCATGGTGGAGCTGGCTTTTCAAAGACTTCTGAGAAGTCAAAGAAAATAAAAATGGGGTATAATAAGATATCAAAGAAGAACTCCAAGAAGCGCAAAGGCGCAAAGCTGAAAGTAGCTCGTGATCAATGTATACAATGCAAGAAATCTGGACACTAGAAGAATGATTGTCCAGAGCTTAAAAGAAAAACAGGACCCTCAGGTACGCATTTTATTTTTCCAATTATTGACATCTTGTAGGCATTGTATCTTTGCATGTGAAACCCGATGATGAGTCTCATTTGGAGGCACTACCTTTTGAGTCACGGAAGCCGCGGGAAACAGATATCGGAAGGGGAAATTCAGAATAAACAAGGTTCACTGTTTTCGTTAGTGCTGCGTTCGTTACTTCGTTCGAACGTCAAACAAATTGCGGGCGTTCGTGTCGCGTTCGAGGAATCATTCGAACGGTGTCGGTAATTCTGGTTTTGCTGCTAGCCTCACACCCAAGCCCATTTAGCTCCCCAAAGCCCATAAAACACATCCCAAATTAAATAAATAAATATTAATTAAAACATTAACTAAATAAGATATTAAAATAATTAATTAAATAATTAAATAAAACATTTACCAAACTTAGACTAAAATCATGCCTAATTTAAATAATTTGAATATACCATTTACCCAATCTAAACCAATCAAATATAATCATACCAAGTTAAAATCAATCAACCAATATATTATTCCCAAACTTAAAATATTGTATGCCTAATCAACATAAACTAAATATTCAACCTTCCCTATCTAGCCAAGATTTGTCCCCCATCAATCTTTGACTTCCCTAATCCAACACCAAATCAAATCCCTTTCCTTGTCAAGCCTAACCCTTTGCCTATAAAAAGAACCCTTCACCAACCTTCTCTTCCCTAGCTAGCTAACTCATACACAACACACATGAAAATTACAGGAAGAACACACCCAAAAACAGTAAGCAAAAGAATACAGAGGAAACGGCAGCGAAACCACAAGGAAACAGCAGCAAAACGGACTCGAAACAGTAGCTTGAGCGGCAAAACAGCGAAGGAAAAGGCAAACCAGTGAACCAGAAAAGTTACGGAGCTTTACCCCTTCCGATCTTCGTAAAACGCGAGTTCGAGAGACGGCTTAAAAGGTTAGACCTGATGGTACTTTTCACACTCATCTTTATTTGATTTTTTGTTATTTATTTTGATTATATTTTACTTGTTTGTTAAATCTTGTTTGTGTATGATGTGTGTTGTGGGTATTGGATGAATGGAAGAGTGTCGTCTCTTGTGGTATATAGGATGGAAACCCAGACGTAAATTCCTTAGCCGAATCCGAATGGACGGTAGTGCGGTCTGTACTTGGGACACAACTCCACGTACCGCTTGAGTAAACGGCACCCTCTTTTGTTTTGTGTTGCTTTTGTTTATTTTTCGTCACTTGAATTCTGTATGTTGTTTATTTATGCATGATTCAATCGAGCGCATGGGCTTAGTAAGTGGAATGAAAAATCCCCTATGGGGAGGGGTTAAAGCCCTTTACCACGATGCTTTGCCGCGCCGGTTGATGTGTGTTCGGTTGGATGCAAGATACGTTCAATCGGGCATACTTAGTTTGATATTATTGTCTTTATCTTTTTATGCATGGTTCAATCAAGCACATGGGCTTAGTGAGTTAGTTCAAAGGTCATCTATTTGAGAGACGAAGAGCCTAAAAGGCCACCTTTGTGACATTACTTCGCCGCGCTGGACGAAGTGTGTTTGGGTTGAATGTACGTTCAATTGGGCATACGAAGTCCTACACTTTTATTGTCTTTATTTCATGTGTTGTGATGTGACGCGCATGAGCTTAGTATGTTGGTCTAAAGGTCCTATCTTTGAGAGACCAAGAGCCCCAAAAGGCCACCTTTACGGCAGTACTTCGCCGCGCCCCTTTATTTTGTTGTTTATGTATTGCGTCCCATTTCATGCATCAGGTCTGTTCCCGTTCGAACGCGTTTACGAACGCAACTCGAACGCGCATGCATTTTGCCTTATCATGCATCAGGTGTCATTTCCGTTCGAACGCATTCACGAATGTCATACGAACGTGAGCATTCTGTTTCATTTCCGTTCGAACGCGTTATCAAACGCCACACGAACGCGAACCTTCTGTTTACCGTTCGAACGCGTTTACGAACGCTACACGAACGCGCACACACTGAACTGAGTATGTCTTATCATATTCATGCATAATTGCCCCATTGGTTGATCTTTCTTGTATTATGTAGCCAATCATATTATTTGTATTCCTGCATTTATCCATTCTATGTGTTCTTGGGATGATATTCAAGCATGATTAGGCTGTTAGAATGTTATTTGGTTAATAGGTTCATGAGATAGTACTCAAGCATGATTAGGTTGTTCTTAGTTTTCCATATCATATGATCGAGAAATGTTCATGAGATTGTCATGTGATGTTGCATGTTGTGATGACTAATTCCCTGCATGTAGAGTTAGAAGCATGATACTCTTGGAAATAAGTGTTACTTAGGCCTGATTAAATTATTACACAAATCCTTTCATTACAAGTGACATAAGTAAGGGACCATTCCGAACCCAATGGTTTGAGGTCTTCCCTTGCGAGGGGTGAGTGCGGCCTTAAATCTCATTTTCCCGGTTCACACCGGGTGGCGACTCCATTATTCTCCGGTTTAGTCCCCCGTGGCTACTCCGTACTCCCGACCGGGCCGCGAGACCGGGACAGCATGCGTCGACCCAGATTCATGTGTTCCACACATCTCATTAGCCTTAGATACAAATAGTGGATGAGTTTTAGACATTGGCAGTCCTACTCATATTTGCAATTCCCTGCAGGAAATCAAGGTTAAAAGAAGGCTGAATAAAGGGGAGATCCAGCTTAGAGTTGGCAATGGTGAGATATTGGATGTCAAGGCCATAAGAACTGTTGTTCTAAATCTCCCAAATGGATGTAAATTAGATTTGCATGACTGTTATTATGTTCCCTCAATTATCAGACAAATAATATCACTGCCAATATTAATAAAAAGGGATATAAAATAAACATTAATGATGAAACTTTATGTTTGTATGATAAATAAAATTTATTGAAATGTGAATATTCTTTATCAAACGGTCATTATGTTTTGGAAACATATATATATGTCTTTAATATAGAGAAAAATACAAGTAGGAGGTCTGAATTAAATAATACTGAATTATGGCATATGAGATTGGGCCACATAGGTGTTAGATGTCTATCCAAATTGGTAAAAGATAGTTTGATTGAAAATCTTACCTTAGATCCTTATCCGATTTGCGAGTCATGTATCCAAGGAAAGATGACAAAGGCCTCATTTCAAGGTGTTGGACACCGTACTGGAGATTTACTGGAGCTAATACACAGCGATGTGTGTGGTCCATTAAATCATGCCGCTCATGATGGTTCCACATACTTTGTGACTTTCACAGATGACAAGTCTAGATATGGATATGTCTATCTGATGAAACATAAGTCGGAAACATTTGACAAGTTCAAAATATTCTGAAATGAAGTAGAAAAACAAACCAGTAAATTCATCAAATGCCTTAGATCAGATAGATGCGGTGAATACATGAGTGAAGAATTCAGAAATTATTTAAGGGAGAATGAAATTCTCACCCAATATAGCCCACCAGGAACACCTCAACACAATGGAGTGTTTGAGCGTTGAAATCGTACTTTATTGGATATGGTGTGATCCATGATGAACTATACATATCTTCCTTATTGCCTTTGGGGTTACACTTTACAAACTGATGCCTACATACTTAATAGGGTTCCATCGAAAGCTATTTCTATGACCCCCTATCAGATATGGTTCGGTAGAAATCCAAGTCTTAGACATTTAAAGATTTGGGGTTGTCCTGCATACGTTAGAATTGCGCAACGGGATAAACTAGCACCCAGGGGGTATAAATGTAGGTTCGTTGATATCCTGATAACTCCATGAGATATAAATTCTACGATTCCGAGCAACTAAATGTATTTTTTGTTCGCTTTGCAATTTTTCTTGAAAAGTAATTTTTGAGAGAAAGTGGAAATTGTAGAGAGATTAAACTTGATGAGTTTGATCCTAACATTAAGGAACCTGAGATGGAACCAGAGATTCAACTAAGTGAAGGATCTACAACACAGGTTATACGTTAGTCGAATAGAATATCAAGGCCTCCTGAGAGACTGTTTTTTATATCGGATGTAAGCCTTGATGTTCTCCTCTTGAAGGAAACAGATTCGACTACGTATAAAGAAGCGAAATTGAATATCGATTCGGGAAAATGGCATGAAGCCATGAAATCCGAAATGGATTCAATGCATGCCAATCAAGTCCGGGTCTTAGTTGAACTTCCTGAAGGAGTTAAACCTATTGGCTGTAAATGGGTTTACAAAAGGAAGTGAGGGCCCGATGGAAAGGTGGAAACCTTTAAGGCTCGACTGGTAGCGAAAGGTTACACTCAATGTCCTGGGATTGACTATGAGGAAACTTTTTCACCAGTAGCCATGCTAAAATCCATTAGGATTCTTTTAGACATTGATGTATATCACGACTATGAGATATGGCAGATGGATGTGAAAATCGATTTCCTAAATGGATTCCTTGAGGAGGATATCTATATGGAACAACCAGAGGGTTTCGTATCCAGTTAGACTTCAAACTTGGTTTGTAAGCTCCAAAAGTCTATTATGGACTTAAACAGGCATCCCGAATCTGGAATCATCATTTTGATGAGATAATTAGATTATCTGTATTCATAAAAAACGATGAAGAACCGTGTGTTTATAAGAAAGTTAGTGGGAGCATGACAGTTTTCCTAGTATTGTATGTAGATGAAATCATTATCATAGGAAATGATATAGGGATGATGCAAAGTGTGAAAGCCTACCTTTGCAAAAACTTCTCCATGAAAGATATGGGTGAAACTTCCTATATACTAGGTATAAGGCTCTACTGAGATAGAGTTAGGAAGCTTATAGGGTTGTCACAATCGACGTACATAGACAAGACGTTAGAAATGTAAAGTTTTACCAACTGCAATGCAGCAAATGTACCTTTCCGATACGGCATACATCTTTCGAAGAAAATGGCACCTCAAATTGAGGAAGAGAGAGTTAAGATGTCTAACTTGCCATATGCTTCTTGCATTGGAAGTATAATGTATGTTATATTATGTACTAGACCTGACATCAGTTTCGACGTCAGTGTGACCAGCCGATATCAATCTAATCCAGGTAATGATCATTGGACAACCGTGAAACATATCCTAAAATATCTTAAAGGCACCAAGGATAAGTTTCTGATATATGGAGAAGATGAGCTACAAGTTAATGGTTATACAGACTCCGACTTCCAGGGAGATCCAGATGATAGAAAATCTACATTAGGATACATATTTACCCTTAACGGTAGTGCGATTAGTTGGCGTTATTCAAAGCTAGGCTCAACAGCTGATTCCACCACTGAGGCGGAATTTATAGCGGCTTCAGAAGCTGCTAAAGAAGCTGTTTGGATTAGAAATTTTATCACATAACTTGGCATTGTGCCTAGTATGACATCGACCTTAGAATAGTCTTGACACTAGGTGTAAACTATTCTTAAAGTAAATATTCATAGTCATTGGTTTTGGAATACGGTCGAATTCCTATAACCTAGAAGACTAACACATGTCGTATATTGGAATTGGAGTTCCAATGGTTTAACCCGATGTACCATGAGTTTTGGAAACTCGTATAGAAATGTGGGTATTCGTTGAAGCGAATACTGAATGACTCACAGGTGATTCCTAATAGTTGGAAGTACACACCACCGTCAATAGGAATCTCCTCGAGTCGAGTATCATATGTAATCATTTGACTATAGGATAACATTGATTTTGTGTGAGATCTTTCACACTTTGATGCCATGTATGTCAGAAACCTTTCATGGTCTGGCATCTAGATGTTCGTTGGGTGTGGACCGATGTTGGACATTATGACCCATAGCGTCACTATTTGCACAGATCATTGTGTTGTTGTAGCAAATTAACTATGTGACAAAGAAATTGCACTCTCATCATTTGTGATTAGATCACCATAGATATATAAATGAAGAGAGGTCCCTATGATTAGTTCCTGGATTGAGATGATATGAGACAGTATCAGTCCACGAAGGATTAATCATTAAATATCCCTAGCCGTAGTATTATCGAGACTGGACATCGATAATGCGGAATAGGCTAGTATTGCACTTGTGCGTGTTGTGAGGGCACAACGGCATAGTTCTCATATATATAAGTATTGGATACTTATGCAAGTGCGATAGGAGGTCGTGTTTCACCGATGGTACGGGAAACAGCTTCGCTCTGGATAGACCCCTCGGAATCCCATTGGTATTATGACTATGTGTCTATGGGAGGCCGAATCAAGGTAGGTGTGTATGGTCTTAACCTGAGACTTACATCGCTAATACTTACGATAATCGATAAACTTTGGTTTTGGTGGTAGGGGACTTTTAACAGGTTCTGCGTACCACCACTGGGTTTATCAGAGAGTCGTAGAGTATTGGGTGTGATGTCAAGACGGAAGTGTCACTTCAGTCATTTGGAGATGATGTCCACGCAGGATACGGTACTAGTGCTCTTGAGTGTTGCGCAACCAATCGGGATATTGTGACCAAGTCATGTATATCCGATTATAGAGACTATGTTACCAGACATCCGATATGTGTTTCGGACGGGGCAGACACTTATCCAGCCCCAGCCCTAGCACGTGATTATCCGATACTGGGCCGATATACACAATACTACGGTATACAACGCTTGATACAGATCTATATATTCCTATAAGAATATTTCTGGAGAATTGGGTAGGCATGGCGCTTTGCTAGAAGCCAACCTTGTCTTGTAAATCGGTATAAACGTAGTACGAGGTACTTACGTGTTCGGACAGTCCGACGACCGTATTTGCTGCCAACATATCCGGAGATCTCATGGGTCGCTTCCTGAAGATTCACCGATGATGTATTACTCGCACTTTGATTAATCTGAGATTAATTAGAAGAGAGAGATAAAATTAATCTGGGATTATTTCGATGAGAGAGAAAATTAATCTGGGATTAATTACGGAGATATTTTATCTGGGATAAAATATTAATTAAAGAGAGAGAACGATTAATTTGGAATTAATCGATAAAATAATATATTTGATATATTATTAGAAATTGGATTTCGACGCGGAATTAAAATTAGATTTTAATTCGGGCGAACGAATTAATTTAGAATTAATTCGTTAGCGACGTGAATAGTGAATTCGCTAGGCGTAATCATTTAATTACGACGCGACGGAAAATTCGTTAATTTGGAATTAGCGAACCCGAGCCCGAGAGTGATTGCGAGCGCATTCGCATTTCGAATTCGAGTGCGGCACGCAAGTCACATCAAGCGTCAAATCACTAGTCGCGTCAATCGTCAAATCAATTGTCACTTTGAGTGATGTGATATGACATGTTGTCACTTTATTAAAGTGACATGATGTGAATATAGAAAGGTGATTGTTTGAAAGTTGATAGGAGTTGTGTATATATATTTTATTCATTTACTTGGTAAATGGAATAAAGAATATATGTATATAAAAATCATTCCTCTCTCTCTCTTGGACCAATTATTGTTCACGGTTTTTGGCAAATTTTTGTACCATTCACGTGACTTACATTGGTTTTTGTTGTTAATGTTTTGGCCTAATTTTGAGACCACATTCACGTGACCCTCTCTCACTTTCTTTTGGTCTTCACGGTTTAGGAAAATTGGAGCCAAAACCTTCCATCTTCTCTCTCGGTCTTGGACCGTTTTTCTTCTCCTTCTTGTTCTGTTTTCTGCCGTAAATGGAGAAGCAAGATAATGATTTTTGTGGCAAAAATCAAGTGCTAGCACACCTTGAGTATACATAGGTGATAGGGAAGTGTCTTCATGAGCTTGGAAAGCTTGAAGCTTTGAGCTTCAATGGAGTCTTGCATGGCCGATTCTTGGAGGTTAAAGGAGGACTCAAATCGCACAGCCCACTGCAAGGAGAAGGTACTGCCGAGCTCTATGGAGGATCAAAATCGCACCTTGTTCTTCAAACATCAAAACCGAATTCAATGTGAGTTGATTCCGCCATCTCCTTTGATGTGTTCATATACGGTTTTTATGCATGATTTGTTGATCTTGGGACTTGATTTAACTCCAACAATGGTATCTTGAGCTTTTGATGCATGAAAACCGAATTAGGGTTCTTGGCAAATTTGGGGCTTTTTGATTTTGGCTTGATTCTGACAAATTGATTGTGTAAGAATGCTTATATATGATCTAATTTGAGATATATGTAATCAATTTGACAAAAAAATCATTGGATTGATTTTCCCCAATTTGCAAATTTTGGTCAAAACTTTAATTTGGGTAAACTCGATTTAGGCATGATTGGTTGAATTGTTTGATGCATTATGCTTGAATGAGGTTGAATTGAAGTTGTGCATGATCAATTTCAAGAAAATTGGATTAGATCAATTTTCCCCAATTCTTTAGGTTGAACATGAAACTTGAAATTAGGTAAAATGTGTTTGAGCATGTTTTAATTGAATTGGATGTTTAAGTATGCTTAGAACATGTTTAATTGAGATTGTGTGTGATCAATTTCATGAAATTGGATTGGATTCAATTTTCCCCATATTGGAGGCTTGGCCGAAAATTGGAAGAACCTAATGTCTTGGTAATTGTTTTGTTTGATCATTGGATGACTTAAAACAATTGGTTAATGTTGTTTTGAAGTTCAATTGGATTGAATTTTGATTTGGAACATTTTCCCTTTTAAAGTGGCTTGGCCGATTTTGAAGAACATTGAATTCTTTGTGATGTTGTTGTTTTAATTCATTGGATGAATTGAATTGATTTGGGAAATTAAGATTGTGGACTCAATTGGATTGAAACCGAATCGAATTGAAAAACCCCTAATTGCCGAGACTTGAAAGCATGTTAATTGGGTTTGATTTTGATTGAATTGTGTTGGACACTATTTGGTTGTTAAAGTGCATGATTAGTTAGGCTAATTGATGTTTTAGAAATGTTAATTGGGTAATTGATTGTGTATTACACTTAGGTTAATTAATGTGAAATTTGGAATTTTATAAGTTAATAAGTTATTAATTGGGCTTGCTTTTTGGAAATGGGGGCTTGTTAGGTTGTAATTGGGCTTTTGGGCTTTGTTGTAACAAAGTTGGGTTTAGGCAAAATTGGTTGGATCCAATTAGGCCCAAAACCGAATCCAAAAAAGGTCCCCAATTATGACTATACTTATGGACCTTAATTATTTAATTGTGCCTAATGGGCCAAAATTAATTTAAGGCTTATGGGGTAACTCCCGGATTGGATTTTGGTTGTTCGGTTTGACCCGAGTTGACCAAAAGTCCACGCCTTATAGAAATTAATTAAAAGCCCATTGACGAATTTAATTAAATAAACATTAGATGTTAATCGGGCTTTGAGACCCCTTGAGCGATTAAATTTGGAATTTAAGTCGTAAAGGTTCATTAATAAAAGTGTAATATTTAATTTGGAATTAAATAATGAATTAGAATTAAATGCGTATTAAATTGGATTTAATTATGTAATTTAATTTAATTCGTAGAAATTGTACTTTGAGTACGTGTTCGCAAAACGAGTTTGACTCGAACAAAAATCAAATCTTTGTTTGAACATTGGATGATCACTAATAATCAAGATTAATTAATTTGATTGATTGATTGATAACATGCTTGTATGAATACATGGTTGTGATGTTTGAATAATGTATATCGGATGGATATTAGTCGGGTGGGCGATTTTGGAAATTGTAATAAATTTGATTTATTAAATTGGACCTGCGTGTCCAGCCTTATCTCCTATTTCTTTGTATTCTCTTCTCACCTATTCCCCTCCATGTATAAGAGGTTTCTTTAGAAGTGTAGTGTAACGGGTAGAAGTAATACAAGTGCTAGCGGGAGAGAGAAGTGAGATTTGATCTAGGATCAATGTAAAATATCCATCCGCATATCATTATTATTTATTTCATACTCGCTTTATTATGTATTTAGAATGCATGTTTAAGGGTGTATGATGATGAGACCTTAACAAAGATAATTAAATTGGTAGCCAATTTGCACGCGAAAAACCCTCGTTTTATATTAAGCAAATATCCTTCCATTGAATGATTCTTGTTCAAGATCCGAAGTTGGCATTGGTTTTTATTGACCAAAGTCAAGACCTTTGTCAATCAAGGATGTACTTGAATCATGAGAGTTTTGTTGCATATCGGTGTCTTGTCCAAATCGTGATTTTTATTGGCCAAAGTCAAGGTCACTTTTTGTCCAATGACATTGATTACGAAACTTTCCTCGTCAATGGGTCCTGCTTAACTGGAATCATTAGGTTTGTTTTTGGCCAAAGCCAAGGCCTAGATGATTCGGAGGATATGGTTAGGAAAATGTATTGGATACATTGACATTATACATATGTTTCGGGATGTCCACCTAACCGGATCTAGGAATTGGATGAGATCCAATTGATCTGTGAGATCTACCTAGTTAAATAGCATACAGCTTTTTATTGGCCAAAGTCAGGGTTGTGTGTTATTTAACGGGATCCTAGCCCACTAGGAAACACGGTTTCCCGAGTACTCCACAGAGGGTTAGAGACTCGACGAAAAATAGTGGGAGGCAAGTATTGAATTTGCAACATTCGTTCGATTACTCGCTAAACACGCTCATTTAAATTATTTCGTCGTTATATTAAATGTTAGTTAGACTAATATTTAAATTGTTGTTTTAATAAACAGTTGGACTGTATTATACTTGATTATATAATATGGATTATATTAATCAATATATTTGAATTAATTAATTTCAGTTTACAGTTGATTTTATAATTGGATTATAGTAATCAATGTAATTGAGGTTAATTAATTTGGATTATATTTGATTATTATATAGTTGGACTATTATAATCATTATAATATATATAGTACCACTAATCGTTGATTAAATAGTTGGACTATTGTAATCAAGATAAAATTGAAAAGTTGGATATTTAAAATATAATCTGGGATTAAAATATTTTAAATGATTTAATTTTCAAATTGGAATAAATAATAGGTTACTTTATTTGATAAAATAACTTATTATACCTTACGCCCAAAATTAAGCAAAATAAGTAGAGCATAAAATCTTTGGAAGATTTATGTGATGATGACTTTAATGCTTAATTTAATATACTTATCATAAATCTAATTTTAGATTTAAGAAGTATTAAAATTGCAATTAATAATTCTTGGAGAATTAATTGACTATTCTAGTGGAGAAAAGTCAAAGTTTGCAAATGGGCATGTAGCACAAGGTGCACATCGTTTCGATATTCCGAAACCCAAGGCTTGGCCAAAGGTTTGTGAAATATTGAAAAGGATAATTGACATATCACAAAGTGACTACCATTTGGATATGGAAGACACGAAGGAATTAAAGATAGGGCGAGGCTCTAACTTTAAAAATATTTGTCATAGTTATGTTTACTACTAGTATTGAAATTGGATTTTAAATACTTAGTGTGGTACATAATACATATATGTATTGACGTTCAGAATCCGCTGTGAGCTGGATACTGGCTTCAAGCCGAGATTTCTCTGCGAATTGGAAACGGGACGAAAGTCGCTGTTTCAACCGTAGATACCTAAGTTTAGGAACTACCCTTTGGGTATGTACTTAAATTAGGAAATGTTATAATGTAACTAGTTTAACTAGAGACATTATCTCTATATCAGGGTTTAATCCGATACGGATATAACCTTTATATTCTAGAACACTAAAGTGTTTCATTATATAAAGATGATACTGAGATAATTACATTGGATGTAAATAACAGAATTTATATTTTGAATATAAATAAAATCTCAAACATATAATTGACAAATAAATAGCTCAAATTGATTTGATCAATAGAGACTTATTTGTGGCATTGTTGTCTAGGACACAATTATAGAAGACTCGTATATCCACACTTTTTAAGAGTGGGTACTAGGACTGATTTGACTATTCAAATAAGGTCTACGAATCTAGTTTATTAGGTTAAATACCTAAAATACTATTTACTTGGTAATAGTAAAAGGGCCACCGATCTGTTAGCCCTATTCATGGTGAAGTAAGTGGGCCCATATCTAGCTAGGCTAGATGTGAACATGAATATTTCGTGACCTTAACGGATGTGACATCATGTTGTGGTTATGTGTTTCTTTTGAAGAACACAGATCGGAAACTTTAGAGTTTCGACACGAAGTAGAAAAACAGATCGGCTATAGTATTATGCCGCCACGGTAAAACCGTAATGGAAAATACTTAAGCAGTAAGTTTCATACATACATGAAAGAGTACGGTATTCTTTCAAATGAGGACATGATAAGGTTTATCACAAGTCGCTCAGAGCTACTATCTCCTTCAACCGGATATGTATTAACAGTGCTAAACTTATTTAGAATAAGGTTCCATATAAATCTGTTTGACAGATATCATATAGGATATGAACAGGGAAGAAACGAGGTTTCTCATTCCTGATAATTTGGGTATGCCAGGCATAGCGTTTGGATGATACCAAACTAAGGACCCAAATTGGATAAGTGCCAATATAGGTTATCTTAAGGGAAACCTTAAGTATAGTACTTATAAATCCCACATGAGAACAATGTAATTGTTGCTCACCATGCGGTTTTCCTGAGAGAATACCGATATGCAGTGGTCAGTGGGAGGATAGTGATACTCGATGAAAATCGGAGTAATACTGTTCAAGGCACGAAGTCCGTAATGGAACACAAAAAGTTCATCTATGATGAATCTATACCATTAATCTTCGAATACACAAGAACAGGGTAGATCGGATGGAGTCAGAAAACAACCTAGGGTATGGGTTTCTGATCTAACCTCATAAAAATGCAAATCAAAATCGCTTTCCTGAAAAGGAAACCTTTTGGAGAATGTTTATAACATTCTGACGATTTTGTATAACCGACAAACAAGGTTTGCGGATTATTCGATCCATGTTTGGATTGATGCAAGCATAAGGTTCTTGGAACTGACGTTTTGAAATAATCATAATGGTTGATAATTTGACTCAAAACGAAATAATTCTTGTGTATATAAAGAGGTTAGTGGGAGAGCGCACTGACAGTAAAATTCCCATAAAGCTATTGTTGAAAGCTTGGCTTTCAATAGAAATTCTCCGTAGAATTCTGGGAGATAACAACCTTTATTAGAGGAATAAAGATCTACTGGGATAGATTTGGAGTTGTTAACACTCTCTGGGAAATTGTACATTTAAAATGTACTTGTATTGGTGTCTCATACGCTTCGAGCATATGGAGTCACAATCGGGTCAATCCAAGTGATAGTCACTGGATTGAAGTTAAGAACATCTGTTGGTATCTCTGAGAACTAAAGATGCTATCTTTTACTATGGAGAAAGAGAACTTGAAGTGACTGGGATCACCACTGCAAGTTTCCAAACAATTAAATACTGCGGTACTATAAAGTTTGAATAACAGGGACAGTGAGCTGGAAATCTTCCTAGCAAGATAACTGTTGCCGAATAAACAACAAATGCGGATTATTGCTGCAGCTGAGGCAGCAATAGAAGTCTTTTGGATTGAAATAAATCTAATTAGATTAGATATAGTTCTGTTAGCAGCTGAGCTAGGCGTCAGCACAGGCTAAGGAATTAAAGGTCTCATCAACGATCCAGATATATACTTCTATATCATCTGATTCGTTCGGATCATACATCGTGGCGATGTGATGATCGTATAAATCGCGTCAAACGATAATCGAACAAATCCGCTGACGAAAACCTTTCCTCAGCAATTTGAGCGACCGTACATAGTTCAGGTGTAGGACACTTGAGTGACTCGCTACGTGCCAAGTGGGAGATTGTTGGACATTATGACCCATAGCGTCACTATTTGCACAGATCATTGTGTTGTTGTAGCAAATTAACTATGTGACAAAGAAATTGCACTCTCATCATTTGTGATTAGATCACCATAGATATATAAATGAAGAGAGGTCCCTATGATTAGTTCCTGGATTGAGATGATATGAGACAGTATCAGTACACGAAGGATTAATCATTAAATATCCCTAGCCGTAGTATTATCGAGACTGGACATCGATAATGCGGAATAGGCTAGTATTGCACTTGTGCGTGTTGTGAGGGCACAACGGCATAGTTCTCATATATATAAGTATTGGATACTTATGCAAGTGCGATAGGAGGTCGTGTTTCACCGATGGTACGGGAAACAGCTTCGCTCTGGATAGACCCCTCGGAATCCCATTGGTATTATGACTATGTGTCTATGGGAGGCCGAATCAAGGTAGGTGTGTATGGTCTTAACCTGAGACTTACATCGCTAATACTTACGATAATCGATAAACTTTGGTTTTGGTGGTAGGGGACTTTTAACAGGTTCTGCGTACACCACTTCTGGGTTTATCAGAGAGTCGTAGAGTATTGGGTGTGATGTCAAGACGGAAGTGTCACTTCAGTCATTTGGAGATGATGTCACGCAGGATACGGTACTAGTGCTCTTGAGTGTTGCGCAACCAATCGGGATATTGTGACCAAGTCATGTATATCCGATTATAGAGACTATGTTACCAGACATCCGATATGTGTTTCGGACGGGGCAGACACTTATCCAGCCCCAGCCCTAGCACGTGATTATCCGATACTGGGCCGATATACACAATACTACGGTATACTACGCTTGATACAGATCTATATATTCCTATAAGAATATTTCTGGAGAATTGGGTAGGCATGGCGCTTTGCTAGAAGCCAACCTTGTCTTGTAAATCGGTATAAACGTAGTACGAGGTACTTACGTGTTCGGACAGTCCGACGACCGTATTTGCTGCCAACATATCCGGAGATCTCATGGGTCGCTTCCTGAAGATTCACCGATGATGTATTACTCGCACTTTGATTAATCTGGGATTAATTAGAAGAGAGAGATAAAATTAATCTGGGATTAATTCGATGAGAGAGAAAATTAATCTGGGATTAATTACGGAGATATTTTATCTGGGATAAAATATTAATTAAAGAGAGAGAACGATTAATTTGGAATTAATCGATAAAATAATATATTTGATATATTATTAGAAATTGGATTTCGACGCGGAATTAAAATTAGATTTTAATTCGGGCGAACGAATTAATTTAGAATTAATTCGTTAGCGACGTGAATAGTGAATTCGCTAGGCGTAATCATTTAATTACGACGCGACGGAAAATTCGTTAATTTGGAATTAGCGAACCCGAGCCCGAGAGTGATTGCGAGCGCATTCGCATTTCGAATTCGAGTGCGGCACGCAAGTCACATCAAGCGTCAAATCACTAGTCGCGTCAATCGTCAAATCAATTGTCACTTTGAGTGATTTGATATGACATGTTGTCACTTTATTAAAGTGACATGATGTGAATATAGAAAGGTGATTGTTTGAAAGTTGATAGGAGTTGTGTATATATATTTTATTCATTTACTTGGTAAATGGAATAAAGAATATATGTATATAAAAATCATTCTCTCTCTCTTGGACCAATTATTGTTCACGGTTTTTGGCAAATTTTTGTACCATTCACGTGACTTACATTGGTTTTTGTTGTTAATGTTTTTGGCCTAATTTTGAGACCACATTCACGTGACCCTCTCTCACTTTCTTTTGGTCTTCACGGTTTTAGGAAAATTGGAGCCAAAACCTTCCATCTTCTCTCTCGGTCTTGGACCGTTTTTCTTCTCCTTCTTGTTCTGTTTTCTGCCGTAAATGGAGAAGCAAGATAATGATTTTTGTGGCAAAAATCAAGTGCTAGCACACCTTGAGTATACATAGGTGATAAGGAAGTGTCTTCATGAGCTTGGAAAGCTTGAAGCTTTGAGCTTCAATGGAGTCTTGCATGGCCGATTCTTGGAGGTTAAAGGAGGACTCAAATCGCACAGCCCACTGCAAGGAGAAGGTACTGCCGAGCTCTATGGAGGATCAAAATCGCACCTTGTTCTTCAAACATCAAAACCGAATTCAATGTGAGTTGATTCCGCCATCTCCTTTGATGTGTTCATATACGGTTTTTTATGCATGATTTGTTGATCTTGGGACTTGATTTAACTCCAACAACCGATGCACTCAGTAATCAAGTGCGAAGTAAGATAGGATCTGTCAGTCCATATGTGTACCATAAGGGGTTTAGGTATCCATGTGAGTAAAGTCACGATTTTTAAATCTTTGGCCAAAGTCGATCACACAGGATGGATCGCATCAATTATGAAGAATCGTGGACATGTCGACATGAGATGTGCGCCTCGGAAACTTGACGGTATATTCTATGTTTCCTAAGCACAACTCAGATAGCCTACGACGGAGGGATTAATAAACATATGTGATGACCTCGACTTGTATAGTTCAGAAAGGTCGTTCGTGTTCTTCGCAAATTTGGAGGTGGCCGAATTGCGTACATATTAGCTAGGCTTATATGACGAACATGTCTGAACTTAGAGAGTCCCAATAAGAAGTGTATTCGTTGAGCACTTGGGTAGCCGATTATTTTTTATAAAATATAATATTCGATATTATAATTATCAACTAAGATAATCAAGTGTTATTGGATAACATTGATTATTTACTTTGACCTAATTGAATTAATTGGATTAATTCAATAATTACACAATGACTTAATTGTAAAATCATAATTATCTCTACCATTTGAGGATATTATGGTAACTGTAAGTATGTAATAATAGGTGATTTTGGCTTGATTTAATTGGATTAAATCAAGGTGGCAAACATTTAACTAATTAATTTCCTAATCATTGGCTTGATTTAATTAGATTAAATTAAAGTGGGACAATGGAGATTAGTCACACCTAATTATACACATTTGGACGAATTCGATTAAGCCCACTTAAAATTTGATTACAACTTTTATTAATTAAAAATTACCTAAGTTTTGCTATAAATAGCAAGCTTTAGGAAGGTTTTAATTACAAGAAACAAGTACAAATACAAGCATAAGCAAATTCTTGAGAGATTAGCCTAAGTTAGAGAAGTGTTTAGAGAAGCTTGTGAGTTCTCTACAACATTTCATCTAGGATAAATCAAAATTGGATCTTGAAGTGAAGCTTGGAAGCATTGGAAACAAGTTTGGATCTTGAAGTCAAGCTTGCACACCTTGGAGGTTCTCCAACAATTTCAACAAATGAGAGGTAGATTGGATCTTGCATCAACTTACTAGGTAAGGTTTGATCTTCTCCTAAGCTATGTTTATTTGTGTATTATATGCATGATCACATAGCTTAATGTTGAATAAGGATAATCAATTGTGTTATGATACTTTAGAAGTATAAACACAACATGCTTGTAATTAGGTCAAAGATGTTCATGTTAGACATGGAACAATTAGTTAGAGTTTGAAACTCTAAATTAAAGCTTAGAGCTATGGCTAGCATTCTAGAATCACTTGAACACCTTTGGGTGACCTAAAATTGTTCACGAGATATTTCTTATTGGGATTCTAATTTGGTTTGTGTATTGGATTCAAAATTTACGAAAGTGTGTATTTAGAATAAATTTATGTTTTTGTAAAAAATATTTGATATTTTGAAAAACTTGATTTTTATTCTATAACCTGCTCACTGGAATGTGAGCTGAAGGTAATGAATTGAAAAGAAAAAAAAAGTGTTCAGCACTGCGCGATACAGTGCCTGCGCGCAGTGCGCCCGCACTGCACTGTAGCGCGCAGAGCTCGCGTGCACTGTTGCGCACTCGCACTACGCGCGGGAATTTTGTTTTCGTTCGTTCGGGAGCTTTCGGACTCCGATTCAATCTCGGTTTTTTCCTATACATGCGCCTCGGAAACTTGACGGTATATTCTATGTTTCCTAAGCACAACTCATATAGCCTACGACGGAGGGATTAATAAACATATGTGATGACCTCGACTTGTATAGTTCAGAAAGGTCGTTCGTGTTCTTTGCAAATTTGGAGGTGGCCGAATTGCGTACATATTAGCTAGGCTTATATGACGAACATGTCTGAACTTAGAGAGTCTCAACAAGAAGTGTATTCGTTGAGCACTTGGGTAGCCGATTATTTTTTATAAAATATAATATTCGATATTATAATTATCAACTAAGATAATCAAGTGTTATTGGATAACATTGATTATTTACTTTGACCTAATTGAATTAATTGGATTAATTCAATAATTACACAATGACTTAATTGTAAAATCATAATTATCTCTACCATTTGAGGATATTATGGTAACTGTAAGTATGTAATAATAGGTGATTTTGGCTTGATTTAATTGGATTAAATAAAGGTGGCAAACATTTAACTAATCAATTTCCTAATCATTGGCTTGATTTAATTAGATTAAATTAAAGTGGGACAATGGAGATTAGTCACACTTAATTATACATATTTGGACAAATTAGATTAAGCCCACTTAAAAGTTGATTACAACTTTTATTAATTAAAAAATGTCTAAGTTTTGCTATAAATAGCAAGTTTTAGGAATGTTTTAATTACAAGAAACAAGTACAAATACAAGTATAAGCAAATACTTGAGAGATTAGCCTAAGTTAGAGAAGTGTTTAGAGAAGTTTGTGAGTTCTCTACAACATTTCATCTAGGAGAAATCAAAATTGGATCTTGAAGTGAAGCTTGGAAGCATTGGAAACAAGATTGGATCTGGAAGTCAAGCTTACACACCTTGGAGGTTCTCCAACAATTTCAACAAAGGAGAGGTAAATTGGATCTTGCGTCAAGCTTGCTAGGTAAAGTTTGATCTTCTCCTAAGCTATGTTTATTTGTGTATTATATGCATGATCACATAGCTTAATGTTGAATAAGGCTAATCAATTATGTTATGATACTTTAGAAGTTTAAACACAACATGCTTGTAATTAGGTCAAAGATGTTCATGTTGGACATGGAATAATTAATTAGAGTTTGAAACTCTAAATTAAAGCTTAGAGCTATGGCTAGCATTCTAGAATCACTTGAACACCTTTGGGTGACCTAGAATTGTTCACGAGATATTTCTTATTTGGATTCTAATTTGGTTTGTGTATTGGATTCAAAATTTACGAAAGTGCGTATTTAGAATAAATTTTTGTTTTTGTAAAAATATTTGATATTTTGAAAAACTTGATTTTTATTCTATAACATGCTCACTGGAATGTGAGCTGAAGGTAATGAATTGAAAAGAAAAAAAAAGTGTTCAGCACTGCGCGCTACAGTGCCCGAGCGCAGTGCGCCCGCACTGCACTGTAGCTCGCAGAGCTCGCGTGCACTGTTGCGCACTCGCACTACGCGCGAGAATTTTGTTTTCGTTCGTTCGGGAGCTTTCGGACTCCGATTCAATCTCGGTTTTTTCCTATACACTCGTAATGGAATATAATATTTCATTAAATAATTTAAAATTACACTCGTACTTGATATACATGGGTTAGATCCATTTTCACCGTCTGGGGTACCGATCCGACCCAAAGGGTTCCACAACTGCCCCAACAAAGGGCGCATAGGCAGTTGCTGCTCGGCGCGTGTAGATGCTTGCGGGCTCCCTAGACCTCCGTTCGATCACCGGAAAATACAACTGTGCTCGTCTCGACATGAACAAGCTGATGATATGCTCAAAATTAATTTCGGACAACTTTCCCGAAATACGAATTTTTCGAACCGAGTTTCGTTCTTTAGTTTTACGACCACAATGTATAACCAAAGATCTGATACCACTTGTTCTGATTCTCTGATCACTGAAGAGTGTTTATGAGGAAAAATTATCTTTCTATTACTACTTGAATAGACTTTACAAAGATTACAAACTTTATTATAAAAAATCTCACACTTCACTTTCTAAGTTTTCCTTACATGAAACTTAGTATTTTTGGGATGCTTGAACTCACAAATGAGAGCTCAATTTATAGATAATGACTTGGCTTCTAACTCAACACAATTAATGGAGTGGTTGCCACTAATTAGTGGTTATACCAAAATCATTAAATGATTAATGGTGGTCGTAATAAATGCATATGTTGGATTCTTATCAAGTAACACTTTGATTACTCTGCAGTGATGCTAGTACGAGTCTTGGAGTCTGATCAGGCTGCACTCTGGAAAAATTGACCTTTAGATTCCTGCTGAAACCATTCACGAAGAACATGATGATAAACTTGAGGGTGTAGAAGGTGAATAATTAATTGATTTATCTTTATAAAATTAAATAAGAATGAAAAAACATATTAAGAATTGAGTGGATTTTAGGATTTTAAAACTAAACTAAAACTAACTGCCCTGACATCCCATTAATATAAAAAGTATAAAAACATCGTGAGATTTGTCTTCTACTCACTGAGGTTCATTACAGTTTTTCTCTCCAGACGAAGATGTTTTGCCCGGTAGGCTACCTTACTGTCATGCTGAACTTCATACAGATTATGATGACAGTGCTGCTGACTGCTATCAAGCTTGCATAGAGCAAGCAACGCGTGCAAAGCCAGATCCAAAGAAATACAACATATGAGTTTACTACCCATCTCAGACAGGTTGCTTTTATAGCTTCTTTTTTTTTTTTAATCATTAGAAACCCCATGACCAAATCACCTCTTCTGGATTTAAGCGGAGCAAGTAAAACTCTCGACTGGCTTAGACTCTTCCAAGAAAGGCACTCCATGTATTCAAATATAGGATCTGAAACTCAGATCCTGAACCTTACATCACCAAACCACACCCCTTGAAGACAAGTTGTTTTTATACGAACACAAGTATTAACACATTTTCTCATTCAAACGGCACTTCATTATCTTCGTTTACACTTTGCAGTTATCCTCTGACATTCGTATCATAATGCAGTCAGAAAAACCTAAACTAAATTTCAAGGACAAGTATTCTGAAGCATATAGAAATGCACACCCAAATGCACCTTTGGCATCATTCCATGGTTCTCCGGTGTTATCTATGTAGTGTAATTCTATATTTTTTTGTTTCTCAAGTTTTGTTGAATCGAAATTGTACCAGCTGAAATTGTACAAGCTGGTTTTGGGTGATTATATGGAGTAGATATATGTTTATGGAAAATGATAATCGTACAAAACTTAAATAAAAAAAGTGATAAAACGACTTTGGCAAATTATTGTTTTGTCTTATTATTTCTTAAAAAATTAATAAAAATAGAAATTTATCAAACCACTTAACTAAAAAATAATTATTTTTAAAATATGTTAGTTGTTGTAGTATGACATACAGATATAGACACAGATGAATGATAATTAGGAATTTTAATAGTTTGGAAATTTTTGTTGTAGTTGCTCAATTGTGATGCACTGTAAGTCTAAAAAATGCTCGATAGTTATGCCGGTCGCGTAAAATTTTGTTAGGTAGCATAACTTTACTCGACCTAACATAAATATTGAGTATTTTTAAATTAAAAAATAAAAAAACTAAATGACAATTGTTAAAAATCATTTTATCTTCATTTTGTATAGTTTTTGTACGATTATCACTACTCTATGTCTATTGAATATGACTTATAAGGCCAAAAAATAGTTATTGAAGACAAACAGTTATAATTGCTCATGCTCAATTTTCAGGGCAAAATCATCTTTTCAGATAATATTTGAATACCACAATAATTTCATTTTTAACTCATTTATATTGACAGTATTAACAGATTGGGTATAAAATGTCTCTTTATAAAAAAAATCGGGTGGAAGATTGATAATAAAAAAGTCAAAAGAAATTTTTGAACATTAAACAAAAATTAGATTGACAAATGATAATTTCTCAAAATTTAAACATACACCCAATGCATTTGTGGGGTGTGTGTTTGAATTTTTTTCACTTTTATTTTTAAACATAAATATCTTATAAAATATAAAGTTTCATGAAAAAAATACATATTATTACAAATTATAAGCTTTAAAACAATATCCATTGTCGATATATTTCGATGATAAAAATGGATAAAAAGTAATTTTACAAGTTTTAACATTTTATATTTTTACTTTCAGCATTCATTCACTAGATCGTACCAACGACTTACCTCCCAACCACTCAGTCTTTTATTGCAAGACTCGATCATAACACTTTCTTAGTGATGATCCCCATTTGTAAGACTGGGCGGCTTGGAGGAGATGGACGCCAGCTGCAATCTTAGGGTCCTTCACGTTATGGGTCCACTTTTGTCATTTTGATGTATTATGCCATGAGGCCTCTCGATGTTTTGAACATTGTCATTTTATGTATAATTAATTCAAATTTTTCATGTGTAATACATTATGATATATAAGTTATGCATATTTCACATAAATTGTCATATTGTAGCATGATCTAGAGTATGTATGTTTTTGTTAGTGGCTTATGAAGTTGGTAAAACTGTCTCATGTCGGTCATGTCCCGGATAATATTTAGTATGTACTTAAAATAAAAATAAGCGATTTCAAAACACAGTGGCCAAATGAGAGATAAGAATTTTAAAATATATTTGGCCTTGTTCATCACCTTATTTTTTAAAATGAAAAAAATTGTTCACATAAACAATCAATTTAAATATATTTTTTCTTTATAAAGAGAAAATAGGGATCAAACCTTTTTATAGTCAATAAATTATTAAAGATGAATAAAATTTAAAACCTAAGAATCTATATACATATAACTGTTAAATATTTTTAAACATCCTCATCTCGCCACGTGGGGGCTCACTATTAAATTATAAAATAAAATTAATAAATATATTAAATTAAAAATCAATTACAATAAAAATACATATTATAATTTCATAAGAACTCCATAATAATAAGAAAACATATTGTATTATCTTGTTAAAATAAAAAACACTATTAAATTATAAAATTAAATTAATAAATTTATTAAATAAGAATCATATTATAATAAGAAAATATACCATATTATCCGATTAATTTTTAAATAATATCACAAATAATCTGGCAAAGAATATATATATATATATATATATATATATATATAAGTTAAATATTTTTAAACTTTCTCATCGCTTCACGTGACATCTAATGTCTACAATCAATTTTTTATTATTAAATTATAAAATTAAAATATATCTAAAATTAATTTTTATTATTATATTATAAAATTAAATAAGAAATTATTAAAATAAGAAATCTTTTACGATATAAAAACATAATCTCTTATTAAAATAAGAAATTTGTTAATTAATTAATATTGTAATTTGTTATTTTAAATTATAAAATTAAAATAATAAACTATTAAAATAAGAAACATTTTATAATAAGAAATTATATTATAATCTCCTATTAAAATATAAAACATATGTGACACATTTTTTTATAATTAAATTTTTATTATTAAATTAAAAAATTAAAAAAAGAAATCATTAAAATAAGAAACCTATTGTAGTATAAAATTTTTTTTATTTATTATTAAATTTTAGGGTTATTTACGTTTTACTACTAAAGTTATGCTCAAATAACAGTTGGGTACTATGAATATTAACATATTACATTTTACTACTAAACTTATAAAAATTTAACATTTTACTACTTTTCCATCCAAACCGTTAGTTGACCGTTAGTTGACCTTTAAAATGACTGTTTTATCCTCCAAATAAAATAAAAAGTGAAAATTATAATTATACCCTTTAAAAAACATATATAAATCTTATATATAACAATAAAAGAAATACAATCAATAATCACATTTATAAAATACTTCAATTTCTAAATTATCCATATAAAAATACTTCAATATTCTCCATATATTGGAAATAATGATTCTTGAGTATATCTCTTTTATTGTTATACTTTAAAGTATTTTGGTTATTATGAGAATTTTAATTATTAAATTATTTGATAAATTATTTTATTGGTTATATGGATAATTTAGAGATTGAAGTTTTTATAAATGTGATTGTTGTATTATATTTCTTTTATTGTTATATATAATATTTAGATATGTTTTTTAAAGGATATAATTATAATTTTCACTTTTATTTTATTTGGAGGATAAAACAGTCTTTTTAAAGGTCAACTAACGGTCAACTAACGATTTGGATGGAAAAAGTAGTAAAATGTTAAATTTTTATAAGTTTAGTAGTAAAATGTAATATGTTAATATTCATAGTACCCAATTGTTATATGATCATAACTTTAGTAGTAAAATGTAAATAACCCTAAATTTTAAAATTAAAATATCTCTACAATTATTTTTTATTATTAAATTACAAAATTAAAATATAAATTATTAAAATAAGAAAACTATTATAATATAAAAATATAATCTCCTATTAAAATAAGAAGCTTATTAATTTAATTAATAAATATTGTAATTTATTATTTTAAATTATAAAATTAAATTGATAAACTATTAAAATAAGAAACTTATTATAATAATAAAATCTATTATGTCTCCCACTAAAATAAAAAAACATATGTGATATCTAATCTTTACAAATAAATTTTTTAGAAGACATATTATAATTAAAAATATATGACACATAATTTCTATAATTAATGTCTTTATTAATAAATAGTAAAATTAAAATAATAAATTAGTAAAATAAGAAATATATTACAATATAAAAATATAACCTCTTATTAAAATAAGAAACCTAAATTAAAAAGCCTAGCTATTTTTTTTCGGATTTGTTGTTATTTGTTATTTTATTCCGAATTATTTCCATAACTTTTTTATGAACTTTTTATTATTTGTCGTGCTTCAGGATGCAGACTCTGACTATTAGCTTTTACACAATGAATTAGAAATATTATTTGAAAACTAAGAGACAAACAAATGAGACATAAATATTAAATATAAATAAATCAATTGTCTCATTTAGAATAAAATCGATGAGATCCGAAGCATTTATAAAATCAATATTTAAAATAATATTAAGATTATTATTATGATACGAAATTATAGTTAAAGATATATTTAGCCCGCATCAAGTATGTGCCCGTGCCTACGGCACGATGTTACAGAATTTACAGAGAAATTGAGATTTTGTTATTTAATTTGTTTATAATGAAATGATTTTTTTAATTAAATGATTTTATTCTTTAATTTATTTGATAGTTTTAATTTTCCATCTTTATGGAGATTCTATAATGGAATGATTCTTTATTAGCCATTAGATTATAATGAAATGATCTGAGCCGCCAATTAAGCCACATAAAGATAATATTGGATACATTATCTCTCTTAATCCTAACCATTGATTGTCTTCTCTTTACTCCCACACCATTGTGTTTTATAATATATATATATATATATATATATATATATTAACAAGTAATGTGAAATAGGTTTTTTTTAATAAATGTCTAGGTTATAAATTACATATTTCAACCAAGACTGAGTATATAAAATGACCAAAACCCTCTCAAGTCTCAACGCTTACTACATCCGATTACATCAAGTGTCTGCAGCTCAAGGTAAATCCTCCAACACCCTCACTTTCGCTGATATTTTCTCATAAGTTTTGATCCGAAATGGGTTTCGTTTGCGTTAATAACGAATGTGTAGTTGTTTATTTGCTTAAGATTATATCTTACGGTTGTGAAATTGTGAAGAATACTGTAAATTTATCCACTTTATTGGTGAATATGCGTCTAATGACCTGGTTTTGTGGGAACAATACAAGGGTTTTTAGTGGGAAGCAAGATAACCAAATGGGTTAGAGAAATAATTTTTGGATGCATAACCAAATGGGTTAGAGAAATACTTTATGAATGCTGGCTTTAGTGAGTTGTGAATTTTATATTTTAGAATTGTGATGTTTTATCCTGTAGATAATCAAACACCTAGTGCCTACACAATGCATTTTCACCATTCTAGAATTGTAACAAGTTCCCTTGATTGTATTGTATATGTTAACACCTAGTGGGGTCGTCATAAGCGCTGATAATTTGGCAAAAATATAATTTTGTTATAAAGTGGAAGTAGTTGTACTGTTGTAGGGGCCTGCATTTTGACAAGAGGCAAGAAAATCCATCATGTGTTGGTATCTTGAAGATCTGCAAACATATTCAGCAGTTCTGATTTTATTCATTAGTGCAGGACTTGAATTTTGATCTTGCATAGGTTCGTTTGTATTGAACTTTGAATCAAATAATTTATTTTGTATATGTAGTGACTCTAGTGAAACTGAACTGGGACCCGTTGGCTTCAACCATGATTTTTGGTGAGAATACAATCCAGGAAACTCATTACGATATTCTATCTGTGAGAGAAGATGCAAGTTATGAAGAAATCCGTACAGGATATCGATCTGCCGTTCTTAATTATCATCCTGATAAATTGCAAAAGACATCTGAGCTATATGATCATGACAACGAGTTGGGAGAGAGATTTTTAAAAGCGCAGAAGGCTTGGGAAATCCTCGGCAATTCTAGGTCACGTGCAATGTATGATAGTGAGCTGCGAGCTTCAAGACAGGACACGGTTGCTTCTGACGACGTTAGCTTAGAGGATATGACGATTGAAGATAATGGAGAAGTTCTAGACCTCTTTTATCAGTGTAGATGTGGTGATTACTTTTCCATTGATTCAACGGAGTTGGATAAAATGGGTTATACATTTTTAAAGAATGGGAATAAGATTTCTTTACAAAGTCTAGATATCTTGCCAGCATCAATTGTTCTACCTTGTGGTTCTTGTTCTTTGTATGTTCGTTTTTTGGTTGATGCTGACATTGAAGTTACAGTTGATGGTCATCTGTGATTAATGAAGCTTATTGTTCCGATTTTTTGTTATTCTGGCTGATGATTTGTGCTCAGCTGGACTATACAAATCATAGTTCAAATAATCGCTTTAATCTAAAGCACTCACTTGAGCCCTATAAGATTTCTCTCTCTCTAATTAGTTTCTTTAGATGGGTGGTCATACTGATGCTATCAATATTTTGAAACTCAAATTGTCCAAAGGTACTTTATCAATATTGTTTCATTATCAGAGCACTGTAATTGTTGGATTAATGAAATTTTGTGATTTATTTGTGTGCTCAAGAAAACTTGTAACTAGAACTGTGGTTTTGACATTTTGCAGTATTCTTCTTAGGCTTGCAGCACCATTTGGAAACAACAATTGGATTTGCAAAGGTCAAGACTATATAGAAGGTTTAGATTCTGGGTTCTTTATTATTAAGGTTCAATCAGTGGATTGCCTTTTTTTGTTGCTTTGTAGACAATGTTGCAATGAAGAATACTGAAAGTCACATTCTTGTGTTATTACTAAGAAAAACCTTTACTTGCCATAATACAATCGCAACTGAAAAGAAAGATGGGATCTGCAGAAGAAAGCCCTCGTTTTAGTGTCTTTGATGATGTGAAAATTATCTAATCAATGCCTGAAGCTGTCATGCTAATCTCGAGTATGCCCGTGATACTGCTCACCTTGACTCTCCATTGTCTTCCCTGCTGAAGAATGCGAGCTCTGATGCTAGTGGGATTCCTCAATATGATGCAAAAATGGCAGATGACACTCATATAAGGCAGGTTGTGCTGCATTGGACTGCTGGCAAGCTTGATGAGGCCCTTCTTTCTCTGAACCTTTTATCTCTCAAAATGCCCACCTGATAAGACATCTGCTTTTGCTAAACTTCAGTCACTTATTTCTCTAACAACTCAGCTCAGCAACTTCACAAGTCTCCTAACTGACTAAGCTGGTACTGGAATTGAATGGATTTCTCCGTGTATGTTCAGATTGGTAATAGCTATGATTTTTTAGTAGCGTATTTCTTTGAACTGATTATAAAGTAATAAACAGCATGCATTGTTTTGACTCGTTGTGGATATGCAATTATACTTCCAACTATATCCTCATTGCTTTGGTTGAGAATGTATTTGTAATACATGTTTTGGTTGAAAATGTAACTGGTCTAATGGGGGAAGTTTTTTTTGGTAAGACATGATTCTGGAAGATGATCATGATGTTGTACACTTGTAATGAATTGACATCTTTTGCTTGCTTATCATTGTAAAATTTTGATCAATCTGTAATCTTTAGCAGCTAAAAGATTTTCTGAGTTGTGTTTGTTAAAGGGCTTTCCATACTAAATTCATTTTATGTTCAAAGCATAAATTATTTTCTGGCTTAGAAGGATGCAATTTTATTGAAGAACAATTTGGTTGTTCAGATGAATTCTATACTAGCTGTTATGAGTCAGCTATGTCTTTGCTTTTGGATTGGCATGCATGTGAATATCTGCTTCTGTGTCCCCTCTGATTCATTTAAAAAAAAAAATGGGCATATCATTATTTAGATTTAAATTATCTTCCAACACTTCTATGCCATTATAAAATTTCATGAAAGATTTCATGAATTATCTCCTAATTGATGGTTAAATTAATCTTGAAAAAAAAAATTGGGTGTACAATTGTGTACATCAAAATCTTCTCTAAATCTTACTAAACTAATTAAGTAATTGTATGATTTGTTATTAAAAATTATAATTAATTTTAATTGTCAGTTCAGTTTAGTACAATTTGATTTTTAATTTTTTAATAATAATAATAAATTAAAAATCAAATTGTACTGAACCGAACCAAAAATTAAAAATTAAAAATTAATAACATTAATCGAATCTAATATTTACTTAATTTTTTTATAATGTAACTCTTATAATCATCACTACACCAATAATTTTTTTCATAAGATATAATCATAATTTGAATTATTTAAAATGTAGGAAAATAAAAAGAATAATAATCAAAGCAAAAGATTATAAATATTTTATGAAACTAATCATCACTAAACACTAATTAAATTAAATAATGTAACAAATATAATTATAAAATAACAACATAATATGATTAGATTTTATAATATTAAATTAATTCAGTTCGGTTCGATTTTTTAGTAAAAAATTACTCTAATTCGGCTCAGTTCGATTTTTTAATTAAAATATCAAACAATTATTTTTTTTTAAAAAAATCACTTCGATTTGATTTGTTCGGTTCGTTTCGATTTTTTAGTTTCCATTAATTTTTTGTACACCCCTAATATTATACACTAAGTCGCAATTGATCTTTCACAATTCACATGGTTGCTTACTCTATGCTAGAGTTGTACGTGGTTTGATTACAGTTGAAAATCATAACCGAACTGTACGATTTACGGTTTAGCCAAGGCTTAAATCGCAACAGTAACCTTAAAAAAGACCGAACTGTACGGTTCAGTCCGGCTTAAGGTTGAAACCGTAATATTTTTAATAAAATAAAATAATTTAAAGTGTTATAAAATAATAAAAAATTAAAAATTTACTAAACCATACATTGATGCTCGATGGAAAATTAGAAAATATAAAATTAATTAATTTATTATTTTGAAAAAGAAAAGAGCTTACACTTAATTAAGCTGCATACATATTCTATTGATGTGTAAAAGAATTAAAGCTCATGTAATTCTGATACATTTTATTTTTAATAATTTACCCCATTATATTTTATTCATCCTCGTTCGGGGAAGGCGGTCCGGTCATTGAGCCTTTGGTATAAGTTGTGTCCGTGTTATCACACAAATCTTCAAAAAATTTCGGCTGCTTTTCTTATTGACGACGATTCATCTTACACCAATCGTCAAGACACGTTTGTCTAACGTCTCCGATTTCAACTTTGATATTTTGTCATCAAGAATATTATCACCCATCTAAAAGCACGCTCAACAGATGCAGTTGAGACCAATGTCACTAATACCTCTCTTGCAATCACTAAATAAGACTGGAAACAATTCTTGATATTTTTGCCACTAATCAAGGATAAGAAACTGCTCACCTACAAAGCACTTTGGGGCAACTCAAAATTTATCGTTAGATATGTATTAATTTTTAAATTAGTAGTGGTGGTGTTTATGGACTTGGATTTTTTTTTACTTCGCTGCATTAACCAACTTCTACCAGCTTGAAGCTTCGATTGTTCAGTTGGTGCATCCATGCCTTACGTAGTATCATCTATTTGAATATTATATCTATTTACATAATCATTGTATAGATTATTTAAAGTTCTCCTAACAATATCAACAATTGAAGAAACAATTACAAAACTATCACCTAATAAAGAATAATAATTTTGTAAAATATTTTTCAAATCTTTTATTTTAAACCTTGGATCCAAAATAAAAGCAACAAGATAAGGTAATGATATTTCTCTATAATAATTAGCTCATTTTTGTCTCATTGAGGAAACATATTTTTTATTGCGAAAATAGGATCATCAAAGTTATCGTTGTTAGGATCATCAAAGTCAGCGAAAGTAAGATCATCAAAGTAATCGTTGTTAGAATCAGATAATAGACTTGTAAAGAGAAAAATATTTGAAGTTGAATAATAAACACCACTTAAAACTTTTGTGGCATCATTAATTTTTTTAAAATATATAATTTTTTTGAACAAACCTGCCAATGACTGGGATATGAAACTACAACATACTGGTAGTGAGAAATAAATGAACATAATAAATTTTTATATTCAAAACTTTCATTAAGTAAAAAATAAGTAAAATTTCAATGAGCTGGAACATCACGACCAAATATGTTTGGCATCACACCATTTTATTTACAAAAATTACACAATTTCTTATAATTTTAGAATATAATCAAATTAAATTAATTATTTTTTAATAGGTGCAATATGAGTAGACCCGGCCACGGTTCCGGTTCGGTTGGGGTTCCACCCCAACGCGAACCGGTCGGAACCGCTGGAACCTAACGGTTCCAGCGGTTCTAAGGGTTCTTGTTGGAACCGTTGGGTTCCAACAGGAACCTTCCAACGACTACTAGCCGTTGGGCCTGCCCATTAAATTAAAAAAAAATGGCCGTTGGCCATTAAAAAAATATATTTGTAATATTATATAATTCCTATTATACCCCTAATAACGGTAATAAAACAATTATATTTAGGGGCATTTTCGGTATCAAAAAAGATTCTAAAATTCTATAAATATGGGTCATTTTTCATTATTTCAACACACCAATTTCTTAACTCTCTCAATTCTTACAATTCTCTTATTCTCAATTTCAATTAATTATTATCACTCTCAATTAGTCAATTTTCTTATTCTTCTTACTTATTTCTTAAACAAAAAATGGCAAGCTCATCTGAGAACATAATGTCAAATATGCCAACCCAAGAGAGCGACCCTAGTGTCGGTTCACAATCACAGAGAAGAGAAGTTAAGGCTCGTTTCTCGGATGTTTTCAAAATTCATTTTCATTTAGACCGCCAAGACGATGAAAGTTTAAGAATAGTTTGCAACCATTGTGGGGTTTCCTACAAATTTTCTGGTGGATACGGCAATATGATCAAGCACCTGGAAAGACATCATGCGGTTGAACTTGGAATTGATACGACGCAAACTCAAATGGCCAGGTACGCATCATCTAGTAGAGGTACGAGTGCTGTAGATTTATTTAAATATTCTGATGCAAAAAATAGAGAAGAATTTGCGAAATTAACTTGTATAACACATCTTTCTTTAAGTTTCGGTGAAAAACTTCATTTTACTAATTACGTGCATAATGCTTTAAATCCTGCTGCATGTAGAATGACTCGAAACACAACAAAACATTATATTTTTAAATTATACAAAAATGGTAAAATTATTTTAAATGAAATATTTAAAGAGATTAAATGTCGTATTTCTATATGTTTTGATATTTGGAGTGACCATTGGCAAACACACTTATACATGCGTGTGACTTATTATTGGATTGATGCATCATTTACCATGCAAAAACGACTTATTGCATTTAGAGTTTTTGATGACCAACATACTGCACAAAATATTTATAGAATGATGAAGGTAATTTTTGATGAATATGGTTTAATAGATAAAATTTTAACAATTGGATTTGATAATGCATCTGCAAATACTGCATCCATCAATGATTTAAAAGAAATATATCAACCAAATTTAGGGGGTCGATTTTTTCATATTCGTTGCACATGTCATGTCCTTAACTTATGTGTTCAAGATGGTCTGAAATTATTATCACCTTTCATTGATCCTATTAAGACGACACTTAATTATATTTGGTCATATTCTCAAATTAGGAGAGAATGGGTCAAGTCTTATAAAATAAATGGTATTAAACAGATTAAATTTTCAAGAGATGTTCCAACACGTTGAAATTCAACATATTTTCTTTTATGTCAAACATTACAATACAAAGATGCATTATGTAGTTTTTTTTTTTCTCAACATGTTCAAAATATCACACTTTTCCTAGTCAATGGGATATTTGTGAATTTTTTTTAGATATTTTAAAAGTTTTTAATGATGCTACTTTAATTTTTAGCGGAGTTTATTATTCTACATCACATTTATTTCTTCTTGAAAGTTTGAATATTGTTGGTACTCTCGATGAATATGTTGACAATAGCGATCCTAATGATATTGTTTTGTTCGAAGCCATTACTGCTATGAAGGTAAAATGATTAAATTATTTTAGAGAAATTCCTTTACTTTATCTTATTGCTGCTGTTTTTGATCCTAAATTTAAATTAGAAGGTTTGAATAGTGCTTTACAAGCTTACTATGGTTATTTAGGAATATTAAATGACATTGATATTACAAGAATAATAGTGAGATTAAGAAATGATTTAATTGAGTTATTTAATGATTATATTGTAAGATATAACTTAGGAACATTATGTGAATCTAGTAGTAGCGAACCGGTAATTCAAACAAGACTTAGCGTATGGGATCTTTGGTTACTGCAACGAAATAAAAAAGTTAGGGATACCACAACTAATAACCCCGAATTAGATATTTATTTATCTACAAATTTCGAGTTTCCTACTGAAAGTTTAGTTAGTAAAAATTTTAAAATCATTGAATGGTGGAACCGACATCAAAATATATATCATGTTTTATCAATTATTGCTAAAGAGATATTGGCAGCACCTATTTCCACCGTTGTGGTTGAGCAAGCATTCGGCTTGGGAGGTAATATATTGGAAGCAAGACAATCTTCATTACATCCAAGCACTCTATAAGCAACAACTTGTGTGGATGATTGGACTCGAGCTGATCTGAGACAACAAGAAGATGCCCCCGATGATTTTGAAGACTTGTTCGATAATGCATCTGCAACAACAAGTGCAAGCGGAACTGGAGCTGAATGATCAACTGATAATGATGATTGATAATTACAAAATTGTAAATTTCCAAAGGGGAAATATCTTAAAATTATAATGGAACTACGTGAGCTTTGATTCCTCTCACCCCTGGAGGATACATAGGCAACTTAAATTTTTTAAAATTTAAGTTCAAGCTCTTCAATTTAATAATTTTATTTATTTATTAAATTAATCTAATTTATTTTAGAATTTTTTATATAATTAAAAAAAAAGTTCGAACCGGAACCGGAACCGACCGATTCGATTCTGGTTCGGTTCACGGTTCCGGTTCCACTTAATTGTGGAACCGGTAATCGGCCGGTTCGGTTCGGTTCGGTTCGGTTCTGAACCGGAACCGAACCGCCGACCAGGTCTAAATATGAGAATTAAAAATTTTTAAACCATCTTGTACACGTAAATTCAAAATATGACATGCACATCGAACATGAAAAAATTTACCTCTCAAATTTTGGTTGGCAAATAACTTTAAGTTCATTAATTAATACAGTATTAGCTGATACATTATCAAATTCAATAGTTAAAACTTTTTACACTAATCCATAATCTTGTAAAATATTATTAATAAATACATAAATATTATGTGCAGTGTGCGTTTCATAAAAAAGAAACGTAATAATTCTTTTTTAAATATATCTTGAATTCAATGACATGTCACACCCATATATGAATGTTACTGCTAATGGTCATTCCAGATGTCACAAAAAATAGAACCACGATCTTTAAGTTAAAAAACTAACTCCCTTAAATGATTTTGGCCTTTTACATACAATTCTATCAATTTTCTTTTATAAGTCATCTTAGTAAGTCTGCATAGAGCAAGATTCAAATTTCCTTGTATTAATTCAGTAAAAGTTATTTTTTCACCAAAAGTAAATGTTAAATGTTCCATGTCAATAAATTTAGTAAGATTATTTTTCCATTAAAATTCATTATATTTAAATAATTTAGTATAAGAAGAAGAACCTGGACCAGAAGCAGAAAATCTAGTCATTTATATTTCTGTTGTATCAATCTCTAACTCAGCTTTATGATTGCTCCTTATATGATCCGTTATACTTCTATACCTACCGTTGTGTTTGTATATTTTCTACAATAGTTATAGACATTAATCTTCTCACCAGTGACATCATTCACGACCAGAGTGAAATATTTTGTCAACATTTCAGAACCTCGATTTTTCACTTGATGATGTGAAATCGTTTCGCTGGTATATTGAGTGGTAGTCTCAACCTCATGAATGTTAGTGTTGTGTAATGTGTTTGCCATTATAATGAATGTATGACAATTGACAGAATTTACAAAAATTAAGAGATTGAGAATAAATATAATTGAGAAAAAAAATAAAAAGATTTGAGATTTGAGAGTAATTGAATATATGAGAAATTGAGAGAGTGAAGAGAATAAATCAGTTGTGATTTTGGAAAATGAATTAATGGAGTATTTATAGATTTTTTGTATGCCTAAAGGCTAAAATGCCATTAAAATATAGTTGTTAGGACGCGTAATTTAGGGATTTTCATGATTTTATATTATTTTTATTAATTTAAAATTAAAAAAATGAAAGAAGTATTTGAGCCTAACGGCTATTTTAGGTTTTAGCCTGATAGCTAAAACCTTAAAACTGTTAGCTGTTAAATCGTTACAGTTCAATCGTTTCAACCAAACCAACAATTGGTTTTCACTCAAAACATAACAGAAACGGACATGTTTGATTCGATTATGATTTACGATTCAATTGATGGTCAACAGTTTGATTGCGGTTCAATTATGATTTGAAACCGCAACGGTGTGCATATGTACTCCATACCACTTTGATTGATAGCACTTGGTCCCTTCTCATCATAACTTCTAAAAAAAACTAAAAACTAAAAAACTTTTTCTTCACATCATAACGTCTACAAAAAAATAATAAAAAAAAAATTCTTGTTCATTTTAAACAGTTCTTTTTTAAGGCAAAGTAATTGATTATATGATCCTTTTAGCATGCTATGGGGTTATGTGTTCACTGTTTAATCTTTAATGCTGTTACAAAAGAACTACATCATGTCATCTAACTCATCATGTCGTTAAAGAAATTAAATAAAAGCCATGAAAATAAGTTACAATTCCTATTACAATTAAATGCTTGTTGACCTTTTTGGTAAGTTGGTGGTTCATGTGATGCGAGGAGGGAGAAAGATAAAACGAAAAAAAGAACTGGAGAATAATAACTGTTTGTTTAGAGAGAAAATAAATATCCCAAAGTGAAGGAAAAATTTTCTTGCTACCAGATCGTTGATCAGATCCACCTGTTCAAGGAACCAAAATACTCCTGTCTTGGGAAAAAAAAAAGGTAAGTATATCAAACAATTGTTGAGAGCCAGTGGCAATAGCAGTGCGGGTTGAATTGCCACAATTTGTTTTCTTGATTCTTAGCTTGTATAATTTTTATTGCATTTGTCTAATAACAGTGCGGGTTGGTGTCCTGTCTAATTCTACATGGACTTTCCGGGAGGGAAAACCTGTCAACTACGCATTGGATATAAAATATGGCTTTGATAAATTTGGATGCTGAGTCAGGTTTTGTGTTATCATTATTGTTTTTAGGAAAATTGTCATCTGTACATTCAAAAATTGTTGAAAAAAAATCAGTTTTGAAAAAATATTATTTAGGCACCAAAAGTTATTCAATTATCATTCAGAAATTTAAGAAATTTTATCATATATCCATCTAAAATTTAGCAGATGTTAGAAAAACACATAATTTTTGGATAGTAAATGTTTCTTTTTTGAGAACATTGGATGTACAAATGTAATTTTCTCAAAATTGGGTTTTTTTCGAACATTAAATCATTTTCGGATGGATAGATAATAATTTTATTTTTTTATATAAATTGTAATCGATAGTTATTAAATAAAAACTTATAACTAATTGAATATTCTATACATACACACAGGTATCAGATTATAAAAAATGAGTTAAAAAAAAATATAAGCACTGGATTTATATTCCAGGGATTTGAGGGTGATTGTTAGATTGTATAGTGGACATATTTTACTTAGTCTTTACCCCAAAGTATTAGAAATCCAGTATTTTCAGTAAGCTGCAAGGCCACTATCACACATGCTAGTCAATTTCAAACATGAACACAAACAATGAACAATTATAAGTATCACTAGAAAATCAATTTACATTTTGCATATTTCATCTAGCTGCTGCTTCTACAACATGAGTGTCTTTTACCACGAAGAGCCGATAAATCACCACTCCAAGAGATGCAAATTCCTTGCTACGGTTTTGAAGGAAGCATTTTCCAATTGCCATAGTTTCCAGGAACGGCCTTCAACTTCAAGTCCAGAGGCAGAGTATCAAACAAGTGACTTCGACGAAGAACAGGAAGTACAGACTCACCATTCACTCACCAATGCAAAATTTGATTTTGAATATTCTGTTTCATTGTCATTTCAATCTCTGAGTGTTTTTTGGGTTGGTGTTATCCCCAGGTGGTTGTTTCAGAAATCCGAAATCGAGCAATGGAGAAGTTGAGACGCAAGCCTGGACTGATGACTGATAGCTTTTCCTGGGTTTTTTCTCCACGAACTAGAGAGATGTACATAAAAGCGATACAACAAAAGGAGGAGGGTGATGATGAAGATGAAGACGAAGCTGGTGAAGATGCAAGAGAAGGATTCTTTTCTGTTTGCAGTTGTTATTCGAGTGCTATGAGCAGGGAAACGTATTACTCAGTCAAGACCAGCTTCTCTCGCAGTTCCAGCTTTAATGGACTTGATTTTCAGGATTTGAGGCGGTTTCTAATACAGGAATTCTGTAACTGTGAAGGATGGCCATTTGGTCTCTGCAGGAAGGCTGTGTTGCTTCCCCCTTTACCCAAATCACCATCTGAATCATGGTCATGGCGTAAAGGCACTGGGAGTAGAATTGCTAAGTTACCTTAAGTTTAGCAAATCTTGTTTGTTGTTATCTTTTGGCTTACGAGTCTTTATAAAAGAAAGCATACCTACCTGATTAAAAAGAATGAATAACATAACATTATTCTGTACAAGATTCTCGCTATAAGCTGGTTTTGAGAAAGATCTTGATGCACACAGATAACAAGTTAACAATTGACCGTCTCGCTAGTCCCTATCTCTGTTCACTTCCCAATTCAAAATTGCTTATGACAAGTGAATTCAAAATGTATGTACAATGATAATCCTTTTGCATATGGTTTCTTTGAAAATCTGTTAGGGATCATAAGCATGATTGCATCTGCAAATTCAAATGGCGTCCCTATGACAAGCAAGCATGACAGCTTCATATAGACCAGTACACCAGTTGGAATCATAATGAAATGCCCGTAGAACACCAAAAAAAAATGGAATGATAATAGTTTAGGGATATCCACAAAAACAAAGATATGAACAAGAATCTCAAACAAAATGAAAACAAGATTAAACCATATTTTTATTCAGTCATAGTTGCTGCTGACAAAAGATGCTCTTATTCAACTTCCATGCAACTCCAACTACGGTTTTGCTGGAGTGAGTAGAACAAACTCTCTCACTGCTCGAAAGCAAGTTCCAGATGTAAAACAACCCAGAAGGACAATAAACCTTTCAACTATAGGCTAAGCTCTTTGTTCCACATATGACCCAGCAAGTCCCGAGGTTCCAAGAACAGTAACCTGCAATCAGAAGTACAGAAAGACATTAAGGTGTAAAATGAAACATTTGTCTGTTTCTCAGACAGAAACATGGCTGTGTTTATATCCTAAATTGGTCGACCAAACATGAAGCTTCTTATGGTACATCAAATTCAGAAAGGGTGCTATGAAACAAATAAATGGCTGATATTCATGTATAAGTTATTGAGCAAGCTCCTTTCAAACTGACAATCATGATAAAATACCTTTCCCCACTCAGAGCCAAGGCCAGCACATCTCATCTTTAAGAAAATCATCTTTGATCCCAACTCTGTCTCTACCTTCTTCCGCAAATAAGATTCGTCAGGCCCAAATGCATCCAAATACGTAGCATAACGATGAAACACTGTACGAAGTGCACTGGATAATTCATTTGACAAGGGTTTTACATCCTACAAAAATTTGAGATTGTCAAATCACAAGGATATATTTTTTTTTAAAAAAAAGAAAATAGAAAAATGATGATCCAGCGCACGAGGTTTTCCACATTGTGGGCTCTGGGGAAATCACAAGAATAGATGCAGCAAAAAAATTAAAACAATGCTCAATGTACCTCACCACTTGGCCCAATTTGGTCATCAATTTCCATTTTTATGTTCATAATAATCGCACAGAACTCCTCAACTGCTTCAGCTGCACTAAAAATATTTTTCAAGACCTCCTGGCCAGCCTTGTCATCGGTGTTTTTGGACAATGCACTCTTCGCATCATGGATGACAGAATCAGGAAGCTCATCCCAGTTTGTAGCCATCAAGTCCTTGAAAGCACGCTGAATTTCATGGTCTCTTATTACAGGCATGTGAGCAACATCTTCACTGAAAGAACGTGTGCATCCTATGCTCCTCACAAGTGGAGACTGGCAATCTATAGATTACCATGAAAAACAAGTTCAGCATGTGACATCTATCACTCAACAGCACAACATTTAACAGAAAAACTCAAGTAAACCTAATCAAACATAAATCAATTATGGCCAAAGGCACACCTGCTTTGATAATCATTAAACTACATATTCACAATTTTATCCATTGGACATACTCAGTGTGTATAAATAGTATGTCTGCTAAAGCCCAATCTCCTCAATTGGCTGGCCTCAACCCTTGTATATGAGTCTCATTATATGCCGCACTTTAAGGATCTAACGTATTTAAAACTCATCTCAAGCTGAATTGCAAACGCCACAAAATCTCTCAACAATTATAACATAGCCAACTGTTGGCATAATAAGTTTGCAGTTTGAACAAAAAGGATGGTCAAATTAATAGTAATGTGGAGAACTGAGATTACTTGGGACGTACTGCTGAATAAATTATAATTTGGAAAAGGCCATAGTATGAAATTAACATAAAAAAGATTCTCTATTAAACTGCTGTTGCGTAAACTTAACACAACCATGAAGTAATCAGAATTGAAAATAATCAATTACATAAGAAGCATGTTGCTGAAATATATATCCTATCACCCAACTCAACCATGAAGTAATCAGAATTGAAAATTTTCTAAAACCCTACGAGTTCAAACTACCGCTCGAACAAAAGATTAACTAAGCAAAGCCAAATATTAAATTGAGAGACTAATTATTAAGTTCATCAAACTCGATGCATTTGGATAATCGAATATTTTATTATTTTAAAATTATTTAATTTCATTTTGGATCTGATAACAAGGAAGTACCATAAAGGGCGGATTTGGAAGGAACCGAAGCGGAAGGAGAGGTCAAACTGAAGAGCGTTCGAAAAGACGACAAGTGGCGGAGATGATTGTTTTTGTTGGCGGCGGCAGCGGCAGCGGAAGCGGCGGTTTGTGAAGATCTGAAACGGGCTGATCGGTATACGGATCTCACTACTCCTATCTTCTCCATTTGATGCAATGTGTTTTGGGATTTTCCGATTGTTGCTCGATTGAAAATTGCAGAGAGTGGATTTTGCAAAAATGGCTAAATTGAGGACCGGTTATCGGAAGCTAGCACAATTTTTTTTTTTTTTTTTTTTTAATAATTTTATCCAACTGTAATATAGATTGACCGAAATACCCTTTTAAAAACTGACGACTGTTCTTAGTCGATGGATTGAAATTGGAAAACTCTTGGTTGATGAATTAATTTCTCCATTATATTGTAAATTTTCAGAATCCTTGTCAATCACAAACACTGAGTCTTATATTGATAGAATAATTTCATTACCTTTAGATATCCAATCAAACCTTACTTACGTCTAGATCCGGTCAAGGTTTCGATTCCGAATCGGAACCAAATCAGTTAGAATCGGACTATTTCGGTTCCAACCGGAACCAAACCCTAACCGAACCGGTTGGAAGGGTTCCAACCGTTGTTTCTCAACACACCAATTTCTCAATTCCTATAATTCTCTCATTCTCAATTCTCTAATTCTTTAAAATTTCTTAAGCAACAAATGGCAAACTCATTTGAGAACACAATGTCAAATGTGCCAACTCAAGAGAGTGTCCCTAATATCGGTTCACGGAGAAGAGAAGTTAAGTCTCGTTCCTCGGATGTTTTCAAAATTCATTTTTATTTAGACGATACTGATGAAGGATCAAGAGCAGTATCCAACCATTGTGGGGTTTCTTACAAATTTTCTAGTGGATACGGCAATATGAGCAAGCACCTGAAAAGATATCATGCGGTTGAACTTGGACTTGATACGACGCAAACTCAAATGGCTAGGTACTCATCATCTAGTAGAGGTACGAGTGTTTTAGATTTATTTAAATATTCTGATGCTAAAAATATAGAAGAATTTGCTAAATTAAATTGTATGTCACATTTTTCTTTAAGTTTTAGTGAAAAATTACTTTACTAATTCATTCAAAATGCTTTGAATCATACTACATGTAGAATGACTAGAAGTACAAACAAAGCGTCAAATTTTAAATTATACATGATGGTAAACTTATTTTTAAATGAAACATTTAGAGCTATTAAAGGGTGTCTTCATCTATTTGTTCTGATATTTGTTAGTGACCATTGACGAAAACACAATCCACATGAGTGTGACTTGTCATTGGATTGCTGCATCATGGAAATACAAAAACGACTTATTGCATTAGAGTTTTTGATGAACAACATACTGCACAAAATTTTATAGAATGATGCAAGTAGTTTTTGATGAATATGGTTTATTAGGTAAAATTTTAACAGCTTTGGATTTGATAATGCATCTGCAACATACTGCATCAATCACTGATTTAAATAAAATATGCGAACCAAATTTAGGTGTGTGACCGGCGTAAACACACACGTATAACGCAAGCGCACGTATCGTTCAAGTAGTATAAAAATATCGATCACACGAGGACTTAATATCTAATCTATTAATTTTATGAGGTCAAATGATTACTAGTATCTAACAGGTTGTTTGATTGATTTGAAATGGTGACGATTCTAAATTTAAAAACAAGTAAATAAAATTGTTCGAAAGTAGGTTTTAAGAAAATTCAATATTAAAAACTATCTAGGGTTGTGATTTCTTCCAATATCATTTTAAAGATGAAGTGGTTATCTTATAGTTGGATAAAATATTGATTTATTAACCTGGAACACTAAATTATGTAAAAGCCTCTTCCGATGGTCAACTACAAATATCCAGTATAACCCAATTGAACCATATGTCTATGTCAACCAAATTACCTGGATTCATTAAGATTAAGTTCCAATTATGGCTACCCCCGCCCGACAGGTATATTCCTATCCTGTAAGGAAATCTATTAAAGGGTTATCTATCCTCAAGAAGATCGTGGGCTATTGAGTCTAAGGTCTTAAACTTAAAATCCTTATGTCTAGTTCATTTTAAGTTTACCAGTTCAATTTTATTAATGGCCAGTTAATAAAAAGCATTAAGATTAAGACTCAATAAATAAACCTTTATATTACCCAACTATAATTTAACCCCTTATAACCGGTGATATTGGATTTCATCACAACCCCAGATAACTGGCTTAGTTACGACACATATTTACGGGTAGTAAAAATTTAATAAATAAAGAATAAAGTAAATTCTAAAAATTAAATACTGAAAAGTAAATTGCTGAAAAGTAAAAAAAAGTAAAAAGTAAAAGTAAAAAAAAGTAAAAAGTAAAAAGTAAAAGTAAAAAGTAAAAAAAAAATAAAAGTAAATTACTGAAAGTAAATGCTGAAAAGTAAATTACTGAAATTAAATAAAGTAAAAGTACAATAAAAGAAAATGCTGGGGTTAGAGGATCAACTTTTATTACTACTATTTTAGATATCTCCCTTAATATAATATATTAACTTTGCGTGATAATTACCAACCAGCCATATATGCGGTATCCTGATTAAGTCAAATTAATAATTAATTACCAACCGACCAACCAGGCGGTATCCATACTTAGTCAGGTTAAAACCAATTTATAATTAATTCCAACCGGCCAATATAGCGGTATCCTCATTAAGTCAGATTTTAAATAGTTTATATTTTATATTAAGGGAGATTAATCTAGATAGCAATAATAAAAGCTTTACTTTTTACCCCAGCAAAGGGGAGTTACCTCCTCATTGCTTGAAAAATAAAAACTGCAAAAGTAAAGAAAGAAAATGTTTGTGCGTAAAAGTAAATTGCGGAAAGTAAAAACTGAAAAGTAAAGAAAAGAAAGTGCGAAAGCGGAAATTAATTACTGGAAGCTGTAATAAATAACAAACAAGATACAATCTTCTTATTTATTCATTAGGAATTTCAAAGAAGAAAGTATGAATTTTACAAATGAAATGGCTTGGTATTTATAGGCAAAATTTTGCCTATATCAAATCATCCATCAAATTCTCCACCAAATCCATTATAATTTCTCCACTAATTACTCCACCAAATCCATAATTGCTCCACTAATTGCTTATCTTGTTTGGTGTTGATTTGATAATTTTTATTAATTATTTATTAATTATATTTTGCTTTGAAAATGATTGATAATGACTTTAATAATTACACATCACACACTTCTGGATGGTTCATCAATTTCGGTCATGAACTCTTCCGAATTAGAAAATATTTTCTCTTTCCAAATTGTAGATATTTGAGTCTTCTTTAATCTGGCACTTGAATCAGCTCAATCCGATATCTGAGTAAAAAGTTATGCCCAAAATACGACAGATGCGCAAAATTGGAATTCCCAAAACTGCACTTCGTCAAAACGCCCTTTCAAGTTTCCAATCTCCAAAATTAATATATCAAGTCCAATAATTGCCCTTATTTGACCCATATTTCATCCTAAATGATTTCATTGAGACCCGATATTATTTTATCTGCAAAATAAACTAAAACACATCAAAACGTTCATCAAACCCGAGAAACTAAACAAAATATTAAGTTAAAGGGGCGGTAAATATTGATATATTTTCCGCTCATCACACCCCCAAACCTAACATTTTGCTAGTCCTCGAGCAAAACAACAAAATAAAAATAAAATTAAACTAAGCCACTTTCGTAGGGATCACGGTTGCATTTAGCATATGCAACAAGCCTTTAAACCCCTAGGTGTCCCTAGTGGACGAGTTATAGTCTCGTGAGGGCTTACAGCAACGATACCCACAAACGTTTTACAAAAGTAAAATAATAATAAAACTAATGCACACAAAAGCAAAAAGACAAGAGAAAAGAGAATAAAGAAGTTAGTGACTAATCAGGTGAAACTTCTACTTCAAGTTACTAATTGTTTTTTTTCTTTCTTCTAAATTACCGAATAAGTAAATTCTCCGATTATTTTTACCATTCTTCATATACACAGCCAACAAAATATTAAACAACTCATTTTTGCCCACAACAGTCATAAGTGCAGTTGATAAGAGAGTAATATTTTTGTCCTAAAGTTCTATCAGATTTCACACCTTTTTGTAGCAATGGAATAATTTTTCTCATTTTTCTGATTTTTTTCTTTTTTTTCTATTCTATTTTTTATTTATATACAATATCTTCCGTCTATGTAGCGAGTGTTGGGTCGGTGACTCCCAAACCAGTTGGCTTTAGGGCACCAGGTGTTAAGACACCCCTACGGACTTAATCACTCAGACTTCAGATATATATATTTTTGCAGCATCTTTGATCCATGTAAGAGCTTTGGGCCAGTGACTCCCAAACCAGTTGGTTTAGGGCACTAGGTGTTAAAACACCCTTACAGACTTAATAACTCGGATCTCAGACGTTTTTTTTTTTTTTTTTTTTTTTTTTTTTTTTTACTCCATTGCTTTTTGAGATGTTTCCTCCAATTAAACTAGAGCACTGAATATTACAAACTTTTCAATTTTAGCTCATGTCCGTATGTTACTATATATGTTGATAATATCTGTCAACTGAGCATATGAAGATCCATTTTAGTCTATTTTAAGGAGAATTCACAAATTAAATAATTCAAAATGAAATAAACAAAAATTAACTTGTTTCGAAAATAGGTTTGAGATACGTCTCAGGAGTGGAAACTCCTTACTCAGCTATCTCTTACCAATTTCACCTTTTTAGTCAAAATAAAATACAAAAACACAAATATTTTTTGTAATTTTTGAAAAAATTTCAATTTTTTTTTGTTTTTTCGAAAAATTTTGGACTAAAAATAAAAACAACCACAAAACTAAAAATAAGGTACTAATCAACTAATTCCCTCCCCCAAACCTAAATGAGACATTGTCCCCAATGTCTTAAAAAGTAGAAGAAGAGTTTAGAAAATAATACCTGGTTAGCTGAAATTCTACAGGAAATTAAAGGTTAAGATCCAGATTAATCCTACGCCTCTTACCACGATCGTCCTCGGACCAATTTATCTTTGAAAGGATAGGGTCAACTTGTGGTTCATAGGCTATGAGTTGGTCTATTAGATCCGGAGCAGTTCTGGCAGTAAAAAGGAGTTCTTTCAAAGGTTTTGACACGAACCCATTTCTCCGAGCATCATCAAGAAACACACAAAGAAAATCATAAAATCCATCAACGTTGAGCAGTCAAGCGGTTTCTGGTGTATGTTCAGGTTCGCCCAAGATAGAACTATAAAAATTTCCTCCAATGTACCCAAGCCACCTGGCAAAGCAATAAAAGCATCAGCACGGTTAATCATTTCTACCAGTCGTTCAGACATACCTGGCACGATCAGTTCCTCTCCGTTTGATGATCCAATAAGATTTGCCTCTGCCAAGGGTTTTGGGATGATTCCCAAAACGTGACTGCCTCTTCCTGTACAGCTTTTGAAACGATCCCCATAAGTCCAAGATTGCCTCCGCCATATATTAAGTGCATATTTCTTGCAGCTAAGACTCGACCCAATTCTTGTGCTGCTTCTACGTATTGTGGTTTAGTACCAACACTACTACCGCAAAACACACAGATGTTTTCAACTCGTCTTCTTGAAGTGGCTTCCATGTTTTACTATGGATGTCTTCAAAAGTGCAATGATGAGTTGAATTTATAATACCTGAAAAAGGTGAGTAAAATAATAGCACTAGTACCTACCAAATGACAATTATTAGTTAAACAAATCGTGATAGTCAAAAAGGTCTGGATCCTGTCGGAGAAAGTAAAAGAAAACAACAAAACAAATTACAATTATTAGGAAAAGACAAAGAGATATAATATTTACAAGAAAAGTAACGGCTTGATCGACGTCTATGCGTCAGGGACAAGCTTCCCATCCAATTTTCTTATAAATTGGCAAACAGGTCTTTTTGAGTCAGATTCCCGAGACTTAACTGTTGTCTTTCTTTTTGAAATTGTGTATGTAATTTGCGAAAGGCTATGTGAACATATCCACTGGGATGCGTCTCAAGAGTTGAAGATATATCATCTAAAGACTCCTTACTCAAGCCATCCCTAATGAATTAATTTTGTCTTCGCGATTATCAGACACCATTCCTAAAGAACGACAACGAGTATTGCAATTCCATCGTGCACATTTGTAACAAACACCCATTTGTTTAGCTCTACGTTTCTTTGCATAGGTTCTTCTTCCAAAACCAGGCAGATGTGAAATAAAAGAGTCAGAAGACTCACCTGCCAATCGGACCCGTGCTTCAATTACCCAACGAATGTCATTAGGAACCCCGTGATTTCAGTAACCTCATCCGTTCCAAGCGAGCTTTGTAGACTTTCATCAGAGATTTTTTAGGGAGAGAAGGAAATTGCTTGTGAAGATTTGCGAGAGCTTCTTCCATCTTGAAATGACTTAATCTGCAAAAACTAAACACACAAAATAAATCACACCAAATCACAATATATACACAAATTGCATGGGTTGCCTCCCTGCGAGCGCTAAGTTTAAAGTCGTCAGCTAGACGTGACTTCTCGAACGTTAGGCTGGATCTGAAAGTGTAACACTTTCTTTTTGTCGCTCAAATGATTCTCCCCAGTAGTGCTTGACACGCTTGTTTTTAACCTTGAAAGTTTTGTTAGCGTCAGGATCATGTATCTCAACGGCTCTATTTGGTAAAACTTTGGTGATCACAAATGGACCTGACCACCGTGATTTTGGCTTCCATGGGAAGAATTTCACCCTTGATTTGTTTAACAGTACCTTCTGCCCTGGTTCCAGTTGTATGCGCACTAACTTCTCATCATGTCTTTTCTTGCCTTTTTCTTTGTACAATTTGGCATCCTCAAAAGGCTGATTGTGAAATTCCTCCAATTCGTTGAGCTGGTGGAAATTTTCTCTTCTGTTGCTTGTAGTGCAAGAATTGGCTCTTTAGTACAAAAGACGCTTTATCTTTAGGCTCCACAGGCAATTGACATGTTTTAAGTTTGTCAGTAGAACTTTGCATTGCATTGGAGTTCTGAATGGTACTGTTATCACATCGAGTTTGAAACATTCCTCCTTCTTTTCATCATCTGGGAAATTCATGGCCTTGAAAACATTGAATGTTACTTCTTGGTCATGTACCCTCATGGTTAATTCTCCTTTTTGTACATCAATAATGGTTCGACCTGTAGCCAAGAATGGTCTCCCAAGGATGATTGGCACGTCTGCGTCTTCCTCCATATCAAGGACAATAAAATCTGCTGGGAAAATGAATTTGTCAACCTTGACCAGCACATCTTCAACTACACCTCTCGGAAATACGAGCGTTCTATCAGCAAGTTGTAGTGAGACTGAAGTTGGCATTGTTTCTCCAATCTGTAATTTCCTGAAAATAGAAAAAGGCATCAAGTTAACACTCGCACCTAAATCACACAAAGCCTTACCAAAGTTATGTTCTCCTATGACGCAAGGAACAGTGAAACTGCCAGGATCTTTCAACTTCGGGGGAAGTTTCCTCTGAATGATAGCGCTGCATTCTTCTGTTAATGCTACTGTCTCGTAATCTCCCAATCTCCGTTTTCGTGAAAGAATATCTTTCATGAATTTGGCATAGGTGGGCATTTGTTCCAACGCTTCTGCAAATGGAATGTTGATATGCAGCTTTTTGAAGATCTCCAGGAATCGGGAAAATTGCTTGTCCAATTTGTTCTTCTGAAGACGTTGAGGAAAAGGTGGAGGTGGGTGGAGTGATCTGTTCTTTTTCCTTTGCTTCTTTTTCCTCCATCTGTTGCTTTGTTTCTTTTGGAACTTCCTCATCAGTTGTTTTGGCTCCAATATCTTTGTTGATTTCAGTACCGCTTTTTAACATGATGGCATGACATTGCTCCTTCCCCATGTTTCTTGGATTTGGCTCTGTGTTGCTAGGAAGGGTACCTGGCGGTCTGTAACTCTGAGCATTTGCCAGTTGTCCCATTTGATTCTCCAGTGCTTTAATAGAAGCATATTGACTTTGAATTAATGCTGCTTATGATTGAAACATAGCATCATATCTTGCTGCTTGAGAGTCATGTTTTGCTTCTAACTTTTTCAAGTGGGTCAACACTTCTGTTATTCCTGGTTCATTTGCCTGCTCCTGGCTTTTGTTCTGTTGCTGGAATTCTGGTGGTGGATAGTTCTACTGTTGGCCTGAATTGTTGCTCCATGAAAAATTGGATGATTCCTCCACCCTGGGTTGTAGGTGTTGGAATATGGATTGTTCCATTGTCTGTTGAAATTGTTGACATAATTAACCGTTTCTTCAAGTTGGTTCGACTCTGGTGTTCCTCCATATGGTGAACTTGTGGATCCAGTGGTAAGAGTTTCCATGAATTTGCATATCTGATCTAGCTTGGTGTTGACTGCTGTATTGGCTCCACTTTCATAAATTCCTGCAATTCTTTAGATCATACTCCTTTTGTTGGCCACAAGGAATTATTGTTGGCCATTTCTTCGATTAGTTCCCAGGCTTGATCTTCTCATTTTGCCATTAAAACTCCTCCAGCAGCAGCATCGATTGTGGTTCTCATTATTCCAGAAAGTCCATTATAGAATGTTTGGACTTGAAGCCATTTTGGAATCTCATGGTGAGGACATTTCCGGAGTAAATCTTTGTATCTTTCCCAAGCTTCGTAGAGGGATTCTGAATCTTGTTGTACAAAGGATGTGATGTCATTCCTCAGTTTTCCGGTTCTGGCTGGTGGAAAGTACTTTGCAAGAAATTTGGTGGCTAAAGTGTTCCAATTTGTGATGGAACCTGCTGGTAGTGAATGTAGCCAAGCTTTAGCTCTGTCCTTTAAGGAATATGGAAAAACTCGCAGTCTCATTCATTGCTTCTTCTTCTCGGTTGTAATTAAAAGTGCCGCAAACTTCCAGGAAGTTGCTGATGTGGGAATTAGGATCTTCAGTTGCATTCCCCCAAACTGAACTGACTGCTGAATCATCTGAATGCATGTTTTGATGTCACACGCATTTGCTGGTAAGGGAGGAAGTACAATACAGGAAATGAGTCTGTCAACCACCGAATGGTTCTGTCTCGAATGGGAATTGGTGGTGCAACCTCCAAAGGTTCAGGTTCCATGTTGACTAAAGCTTCTTGGCCTTCTCGCCTTTCCCTTCTCAACTGTCTGATGGTTCTTTCAATTTCCGGGTCAAGCGGTCGGAGTTCAAAGCTTCTAGTTCGTCTCATGTAGTTTCTGAAAACCTGAAACACAAGAAAACAACGACAATAAGTAAAAAGAAATTAGATACAAGTAACGTATCTAACCCCTAAACTAATAGTAAAAGATAAATAAGTCCCCGGCAACGGCGCCAAAACTTGACCGGCGTAAACACACACGTATAACGCAAGCGCACGTATCGTTCAAGTAGTATAAAAATATCGATCCCACAGGACTTAATATCTAATCTATTAATTTTATGAGGTCAAATGATTACTAGTATCTACAGGTTGTTTGATTGATTTGAAATGGTGACGATTCTAAATTTAAAAACAAGTAAATAAAATTGTTCGAAAGTAGGTTTTAAGAAAATTCAATATTAAAAACTATCTAGGGTTGTGATTTCTTCCAATATCATTTTAAAGATGAAGTGGTTATCTTATAGTTGGATAAAATATTGATTTATTAACCTGGAACACTAAATTATGTAAAAGCCTCTTCCGATGGTCAACTACAAATATCCAGTATAACCCAATTGAACCATATGTCTATGTCAACCAAATTACCTGGATTCATTAAGATTAAGTTCCAATTATGGCTACCCCCGCCCGACAGGTATATCCTATCCTGTAAGGAAATCTATTAAAGGGTTATCTATCCTCAAGGAAGATCGTGGGCTATTGAGTCTAAGGTCTTAAACTTAAAATCCCTATGTCTAGTTCATTTTAAGTTTACCAGTTCAATTTTATTAATGGCCAGTTAATAAAAAGCATTAAGATTAAGACTCAATAAATAAACCTTTATATTACCCAAACTATAATTTAACCCCTTATAAACCGATGATATTGGATTTCATCACAACCCCAGATAACTGGCTTAGTTACGACACATATTTACGGGTAGTAAAAATTTAAATAAAATAAAAGACATAAAGTAAATTCTAAAAATTAAATACTGAAAAGTAAATTGCTGAAAAGTAAAAAAAAGTAAAAAGTAAAAGTAAAAAGTAAAAAGTAAAAAAAAAATAAAAGTAAATTACTGAAAGTAAATGCTGAAAAGTAAATTACTGAAATTAAATAGAGTAAAAGTACAATAAAAGAAAATTCTGGGGTTAGAGGATCAACTTTTATTACTACTATTTTAGATATCTCCCTTAATAAATATATTAACTTTGCGTGATAATTACCAACCAGCCATATAGGCGGTATCCTGATTAAGTCAAATTAATAATTAATTACCAACCGACCAACCAGGCGGTATCCATACTTAGTCAGGTTAAAACCAATTTATAGTTAATTTCCAACCGGCTAATATAGCGGTATCCTCATTAAGTCAAATTTTAAATAGTTTATATTTATATTTAAGGGAGATTAATCTAGATAGCAATAATAAAAGCTTTACCTTTTACCCCAGCAAAGGGGAGTTACCTCCTCATTGCTTGAAAAATAAAAACTGCAAAAGTAAAGAAAGAAAAGGTTTGTGAGTAAAAGTAAATTGCGGAAAGTAAAAACTGAAAAGTAAAGAAAAGAAAGTGCGAAAGCGGAAATGAATTACTGGAAGCTGTAAATAAACAAACAAGATACAATCTTCTTATTTATTCATTAGGAATTTCAAGAAGAAAGTATGAATTTTACAAATGAAATGGCTTGGTATTTATAGGCAAAATTTTGCCTATATCAAATCATCCATCAAATTCTCCACCAAATCCATTATTAATTTCTCCACTAATTACTCCACCAAATCCATAATTGCTCCACTAATTGCTTATCTTGTTTGGTGTTGATTTGATAATTTTTATTAATTTATATTTTGCTTTGAAAATGATTGATAATGACTTTAATAATTACACATCACACACTTCTGGATGGTTCATCAATTTCGGTCATGAACTCTTCATAAATAGAAAATATTTTTTTGTTCAAAGTTGTAGATCTTTGAGTCTTCTTTAATCTGGCACTTGAATCAGCTCAATCCGATATTTGAGTAAAAAGTAATGCCCGAAATACGACAGATGCGCAAAATTGGAATTCTCAAAACTGCACTTCGTCAAAACGCCCTTTCAAGTTTCCAATCTCCAAAATTAATATATCAAGTCCAATAATTGCCCTTATTTGACCCATATTTCATCCTAAATGATTTCATTGAGACCCGATATTATTTTATCTGCAAAATAAACTAAAACACATCGAAACGTTCATCAAACCCGAGAAACTAAACAAAATATTAAGTTAAAGGGGCGGTAAATATTGATATATTTTTCGCTCATCAGTGTGTGACGCTGCCCGGGCTCGCGACCCGGTCGGGAGTACGGAGTAGCCGCGGGGGACTAAATCGAAGAATAAATGGAGTCGCCACCCAGTGTGAGCTGGGAAATGATTTAAGGCCGCACTCACCCCTCGCAAGGGAAGACCTCAAACCGTTGGGTTCGGAATGGTCCCTTACTTATGCCAATTGTAATGAAAAGATTTATGCAATAGTACAACCAAGTCTTATGAAACACATGCAAGATAATTTAATCAACACACAAGTTTGCACACCCATAAACGTATATAAAAATAAAGGCAAATGCATAATACCATAAACGTATTAAACAATGAAGCGCAATAATGTAATTAACAATAACTGTAAAAGTATTAATAATAAAAGCGGATAATTAAGTACGTAATGTAAAAGAAATAACTAAAGAGGCAAGCATGCATGGAAGTAAACGTGAAGTGATGCGGCAGAATGAAAATAGATAACTAATATGATGAATACGAAGCAATAAATAACAAACAAAAAGGTGAAAAACAAAATTAGAAGAAAAAGGGTGCGACCTGGCGCGGCAAAACACCGTGTTAACGGTAGCATTTGGTTATGCATGCATTTTTACTTACCTGGCTCGCCAGCTGTCCCCGGACTTACCTGTTGCTTTTGCGAGATGCTTCGAACTGAGTTTATGTAAGATGGTGGTTCATTTCCGAACCGTTACTGATGTGAGATGACGGTTCATTTCCGAACCGTTACTGATGTGAGGTGGTTCATTTTCAAACCGTTACTGATGTGATGGTGGTCCATTTCTGAACCGTTACTGAGTTGAGATTGTGGTCCATTTCCAAACCGTTACTTGATTAGATAGTCCATTTCCGAACCGTTACTGATGAGAGATGGTTCATTTCCAAACCGTTATTGATGTGAGATGGTCCATTTCCGAACCGTTACTGATGTGAGATAGTCCATTTCCGAATCGTTACTGATGAGAGATGGTCCATTTTTGAACCGTTACTGATGAGAGATGGTCCATTTCCGAATCGTTACTGATGAGAGTTGGTGGTCCATTTCCGAACCATTACTGATGAGAGATGGTCCATTTTCCGAACCGTTACTGATGAGAGATGATCCATTACCGAACCGTTACTGATGGGAGATGGTCCATTTCCGAACCGTTACTTATTCGCTCGTCTTTGCCGTTTTTCCCTTTTTTCTTTGAAACCTGCGGACACAAAAACTCAAATTGCATGTATATGATGTGTATGTAGGTATGCATGGATGCATTCCCTATTCCGATGGGTTAGGCCTTCCTTGTGCTCTTTGGTGCGATTTGCCTAAAAATGTCTCTGGTCGCCCCCTGGGTCTGCTTATAATTTCCTTCCACCGGTTCTTTTCTGGTGATTGTTCAGTTCTCTTTTGTCTCATGGCTCAAGTTCCCGTTATATCCCTTATTCGCGGGGTGATAGACTAGTCGCCCCTAGACTTGATTTAGCTTCATGCTCTCCGCTGTTTATACTAGGTCAAGGCGGACCACGTGATGTGGTATTCCATATCAACATACTACATTACATGCTACAAAATAGTCCCAATAGTTATACATATCATTGTCCTCAAATAATGATCAGTAATAAAACTAGAGAACCTTAAAAACACTCGATGCAACTTAAATCCAAGCCTTTGAATAAATGATCTAAGCCAGACTCAAAGTGTGTGTGTGCAAAGGTTCTTTTACAGCTTGATTCCTAGGTAAGCCAACTCAATGATTTCGTTTTGAAAATTGAGATCGATGGGTCAAACCAACCTAGATGTCTCAATTATGCTATGCAATTACTTTTCCGTGTTCATTATGGTATGATTTTCTTTTTCTTTTGTCTTTTTTATTATTATTATTTTTTCAACATACCTACCCTTTAAGGTAGCATTTCTCGTCATGGTGGTCCTAATACTCACCCATAAGTAGCTTCACGCTTATCGGTTATAGATTATTTTTTTAATTTTTTTTTTAATTTTTTAATTTTTGCTTTAGAGACTTTTCTTTTATTTTCAACCATACCACACATCATAACACAAGCAAATCAGGATAGACATCTAAGCAAACGGTCATTCATCGACCTACAATTTCTTCAACTAGTCATATTGTCGACTACTAAGGTTTTCACTGCTAAGAACCATAATCAAGTGCTTACGAGTCTAACATAAATCAACTACTCAAAGCATCAGATAAAAGCACATCAAGAGTTTATCGTTTCTAAGGTTTCACCCCGAAGCAATCAATTTCATCATCGGACTTATGCTTAACTATTAAGGACTAAGAAAACACAAATTTCTTTTTTTCTTTTTCTTTCCTTTTCTTTTTTCTTTTTTCTTTTTTTTTTTCCTTTTTTTTTCTTTTTTTTCTTTTTTTTTTTTTTGCTGAAGGCCCCCCAATGGTCTTTCTATTCTTGCCATAAGGTTTTTTGTTTCTTAGTTTCATTTTCCCCGATATTCATGTTTGCTAAACTCTTCTTGACAAATCTTTTTTTATTCTCTAACCCAACGAATATCTATGATGGCTTTTAAGACACGTGGTTAACATGATGCGTGTATGCATGAGATGTAAATGGTTATCAAAAAACATATATCCTTCCGACTTTATTTCTCCCACACTCGTGGTAAGTCCATTTCTGTCCTAGGTATGGCTTATTCCATGCACCAATGTGGGGTACACAAAATCGTCTCTCCTACGCTACATGGTGAACCTTGGCCGCTTCAGTCCCTTTCCGTCGGTAAAAAACAAAGACCACCCATTTACAACATGGACTAAGCCTATTATGGGATCATGCCATTGTCTAGAAATGATGAATTGGGCTTTCAGCAACCGTGGTCATGGGGATGAACTTGGAGGTATCCAAAGTAAACAAATATGTCGTAACAAGGCGTATCCTTCCTGGATGAAAGCCAATGTGGATATCGGACTCATGCTTCTAGCATATTTGGATTATGATTGGAATTTCTAAACCCATCAAGGTTTTCATACAAGTTGGCCCATTATCATTTCAAAGCATTCAATCATATTATTGCGAGGTGTAAACTTGTCTCAGTTGAAAAAGGCCCAATAGGTTTACACTTTTGCAATAACGCGGCTAAACAACTTCAAATGATAGGGGGCCCAAACACAAAGTGGCCCATCGGCATTTTAGAAGCTTTTGGCCCAATCGTCATAAGACATAAACTCGTCCCAGTTTAAATGGCCCAATAAGTTCACATCTCATGACAAGAAGTCCAAATGAATCCAAATGATGATTGTCCCAAACACAAGCATGAAGGGTGGCTTCTATAGGTCATATAACTATGTTTTTCATGAAGTTTTATGGGAGTATTGATAAAGGCTCCAGCCGGCGAAGGGTTGCCCACAACTAGGTCTCCCCACTCAAGGGCTCGAGTGACCAAGTGAGTGCACATTTTTTATACCCTAGGGTACGTGCCAACGAGTGATGATACCATATAACGATCCGCCGCTTCGAGCGAAAATGACTTCACGATGTATGAATAACTGTCAAATGGATTCCTCTATTGAAAATTCCCCAAAACGGGGGTAGAGCGAACTCTCTTAAATACCCTTACCTCTTAGGCTCTTATCGCCTTGGTGACAGGAATAAACAATAGATCCTCCAAATTAGTCCATCACTTTAAGTATGCCTTAAGGTAAGCTTTGAGTAAATGATTATCTAGATGTCTTCACAGTTTTTCCATTTGGCTATAAAAAGGTAGTGAGTGAAGGAAGACACCAAATCATTATCTAACTCTAATAATATCACAAGGTTAACTAAAGCAAAAATCACAAACATTACAAGACATTATTTCGGGGCCGATTCTCTATCCCGATGATGAGCCTCGGTTGGAGGCACTACCTTTTAAGTCGCGGAAGCCGCGGGAAACGGATGTCGGAAGGGAGGAGTCAAGAATTGACTCATAATCGGATTAAGTTCGATGGTTTAGCTTCAGGTTACTTGTTGGTTGTCCATTTTAAAAATTATTCCCGGCCCAAAACACCTAACCTCAGCCCAAAATCCCCGCAAGCCCCTTGACCTTGACCTAAAACCCCCGCAAGCCCACACACCTAGCCCACACAAACCAAACCCACCAACCAAAGGCCCACACGCCCCAACCAAGGCCCACACGCCCATTTACCTAATACACACCCAAATTAAATCAAATATTAAGTTAAATATTAATTAGATAATGTAATTAAACAAAATAATTAATTAAGTCATATACCAGATTAAATAAAACAAATAAAATCTAAATAATCACCTACCAAAATAATAAAAATACTTACAGAAATTAAAGAAATTGCATGCCTAATAAAGATAAATCAAATATATTATATACCAAACTTAACAAATATCATGCCTAATTAAAATCAATCATAACAAATTAAATATTTTTTATTCCTAATCTAGCCAAGATTTGTCCCCCCTCAATCTAATTCTTTCCTTGTTGAATACCAAATCAAATCCTCCTTTTAATGCCAAAATCCCTTCCTTGTGAGACAATGAGTAGCCCTAACCTTTCTCTATATAAACAACCCCTAACCAAGACATACAGGCCCCTAGCTCATACACAAGACTTACACGAAAATCACAACACCAAGAGCCCTAGCCACTCACGGCAATAGCAAGAAGAAAAAAACAAATAATTCTTTTCATATCCCCCACTCCACAACCGAAAACAGCACCCCCTAAACCTCCACACATCACCGAAAATACACCCCCAAACAGCAGCCCATTTCCACCGAAAATAGCAGCCCCTACACCTCCAAAAACATGCCAAAACAGCAGCCCGAATCACCCCCAAAACAGCAGCCAAATCCTCTTAAAACAGTCCCTAAAATCCTCAAAACAGTAACATAAAAACTGCATTTATAATCCTTAAAATAATCACACAAGACTGCACTAAAAACCCACAAAAAACACTCGAAACAGTCCGTGGAAACGTCAAAACAGCGACCTGAACAGTGAACAGAAAATACAAAGGAAATAGTAGCAAAGTGGAGGCCAAACAACAGCAAAACGGAGGCCAAACAGCAAGCAAAACATCAAAACAGTGAGCCAAGACGCTAAACCAATGAACCGGAGAAGTAGCGGTGTGATAGCCCTTCCGACGGCCATGAAACGCGAGTTCGAAAGTCGACATAAAAGGTTAGACCTGAGGGTATTTTCCACATTCATTTTCTGTTTTATTTGTATTATTTATTGAGTATTGCTTGCATGATTGTTATGTTGAAATGCATGTTGTGGCCCTTGAGTAGATAAATATGCATGGATTATGAGATATTGTATGTTGTGGCTTTGGAATAAAACGAAAGATGTGTCAACTTTCGCGGTATATCGGATGGAAACCCGGACATAAATTTCATAGCCGACTCTGAATGGACGGTAGTATGATCTGTACTCGGGATACAACTCCACGTACCGCTTGAGTAAATGACACTTTCTTTTGTCTTATATTGCTTTGATTTATTTATTTTTCGTCATTTGAATTCTGAAAGTTACTTTTGTATGCATGATTCAATCGAGCGCATGGGCTTAGTAAGTGCGATGAAAGGTCCCCTATTTGGAGGGGTTAAAATCCTTTACCACGATGCTTTGCCGCGCCGGTTGGTTGATGTGTGTTCGGTTGAATGCAAGATACGTTCAATCGGGCATACTAAGTTTGATATTATTGTTTTTTTTAATTCTTTGTATGCATGATTCAATCGAGCGCATGGGCTTAGTAAGTGTGATGAAAGGTCCCCTATTTGGAGGGGTTAAAACCCTTTACCACGATGCTTTGCCGCGCCGGTTGATGTGTGTTCGGTTGAATGCAAGATACGTTCAATCGGGCATACTAAGTTTGATATTATTGTTTTTTAATTCTTTGTATGCATGATTCAATTGAGTGCATGGGATTAGTAAGTGCGATGAAAGGTCCCCTATTTGGAGGGGTTAAAACCCTTTACCACGATGCTTTGCCGCACCGATTGGTGTATACTCAATTGGATGTGAGATGAGTTCAATCGGATACGTGAGGTCCCACATTGTGGATTTGTTTGTCTATGAATGTGTTGCATGCATCAGGTCTGGTTCTCGAACGCATTCTCGAACGCCACACGAACGTGAACCTTCTGTTTACCGTTCGAACGCGTTCTCAAACGCTACGCGAACGCGCACGTATTTTCTTAGTTTCGTCATGCATCAGGTCTGGTTTCGTTCGAACGCGTTCTCGAATGCCACACGAACGTGAACCTTCTGTTTACCGTTCGAACGCGTTCTCAAACGCTACGCGAATGCGCACACATTTTTTTAGTGTTTCATGCATCAGGTATGGCTCCGTTCGAACGCGTTCTCGAACACTATACGAACGCGAACCTTCTGTTTACCGTTCGAACGCGTTCTCGAACGCTACGCGAACGCGCACCCACTGAACTGAGTCTTTTTCATCAGATTTCATACATAATTGTTCCTAGTAGCTATCCCTTCGTATGATGAATCTGATTGCTTCTCTGTATTACGCAAGATTGTGTAGGTATCATTCATCTGTATTCCCCACATGTATGAGTACAATGTGTTGAACGTATTACAATTCATATATCCATGTCGTGATAGCATTTGAGTATTATTTCTTGTGGTATATCGGATGGAAACCCAGACATAGATTCCGTAGCTGATTCCGAATGGACGGTAGTGCGGTCTGTACTTGGGATACAATTCAACGTACCACTTGGAAAAGTGCTCACCTGTGTGCTTGTGTCCATATTAGTTATCTTCTTTCGCACCACGTCATAGCATGCTCACTTTAATGCCTAATTGCATCCTTAAGTGTCTTTTTGCATTATATACTTAGTTGACTCTTTTATTTGTGCATGGACATATAATGGCTATTTGTTTATGATATGTCTATGAAATCACATGTTCGCCATCATTTGATTCGCCTTTATGTGTGCTTGTGTGATTTGTGTGTGCTTGTGTTTCCATGAATACAATATGCCAATGAAGTTGTATATTCGTTGCTACTTTGATGTACTTTCAAGCATGCAATCTTAGATGTGAAATATATGCAAATTTAGATGTAAGTTTTATTTTTGTGCATGTGAACTTAGAAGCATGATACTCTTGGAAATAAATGTTACTTAAGCTTGATTAAATTATTACACAAATCCTTTCATTACAAGTGGCATAAGTAAGGGACCATTTCGAACCCAACGGTTTGAGGTCTTCCCTTGCGAGGGGTGAGTGCGGCCTTAAATCTCATTTTCCCGGTTCGCACCGGGTGGCGAGTCCATTATTCTCCGGTTTAGTCCCCCGTGGCTACTCCGTACTCCCAACCGGGCCGCGAGCCTGTGACAGCATGCGTCGTCCAGTTTCTGTGTCCCACAGTCTGGCGACTCCACTGGGGATAGAGAATCGGCCCCGAAATATTGTCTTGTAATGTTTGGATTTATGTTCTAATTGACCGTGTCTATAGTGGATGAAATGGGGGTTTAATCAAAGGAATTTTGAGGCTAGGTAATGGTTTGGTGTCTTCCTTCACTCACTACCTCTCTAGAAGGAAAAGCTGTGAAGGCACCTAGATAGCCATCTACTCGTAGCCTATTGTGATGGACTAATTTGGAGGACTCGTTGTTTATTCCTGACACCAAGCGATAAGAGCCTAAGAGGCTTGGGTATTTAAGTGAGCCTCGCTCCACCCTCCCTGGGGAATCTACAACGGGAAATCCATTTGACAGTCAGTCACACACCATAGCTCATTGGCACGTACCTTAGTGTATAAAAAATGGTGCACTCACTTGGTCGCTCGAACCCTTGATTGAGGAGACCTAGTTGTGGGCCATCCTTCGCCGGTGAGAGCCTTTGTCTACACTCTTGCGAACCCACCCATAGACCGGGGTTGTATGGTTAAAGTAACAATTGTTTCCTTGAGTATGCGCTTGTGGACCATCCTCATTTAGATGCAGTTGGACTATTGTCAGAAATGCGGACTTGCTGGGCCATTTAAACTGTGGTGAGTTCGTACCTTATGACTATTAGGCCCAAAGCTTCTGAAATGTTGATGGGCCATTACGTAGAAATTATTACTTTATGTTTGCATTATCTTTCTTTTATGCTTGTGTTTGGCAACATTGTCGTTTGGATCCATTTGGACCATTTGTCACGAGATTTGAACTTGTTGGGCAATTTAAACTGGGGCAAGAACATATCTTGTGATGATTGGGCCAAAAGCTTCTAAAACGCCAGTGGGCCATTATATGTTTGTGTTTAGGAACATTATCATTTGGATACGGTTGGACTTCTTGCCATGAGATGTGAACTTGTTGGGCCATTTAAACTGGGACGAGTTCACTCCTATGACAGTTAGCCCAAAAGCTTCTAAAGTGATGATGAGCCGATTTGTGTGAAAATTTTAATGAGTTGATATATTCCTTGTATCACATGCATCTTATTCACCTCATGCATACATGCATCATGCTAACCCTTGTGCTCTAAAAGACATCATAGATTCCCGTTGGGTTGGGGAAGAGTGAAGGCTCACTAAAAGACCGGTAACAGATATGAGTACATCCGATAATGAGGTATCCCGGATAGATCAGTTGGAAAATGGTTTCGCCAAGATTACTGAACAATTGCAAGCCTTGACTACTGCCATGACAAATATGGCCGTACCCCGTTTGGGGAAATTCTGAGAATATAAGACGTGAGGAGCCTCTGAATGGGTTGGGGGATGATATCCCCACTTTTGATGATGACATGGTAGAGTATGCAACAGGAAGAGTGATTGGGTCTCAGGCAGAATTTCAGAAGCTTCGGGATCAGGTTGAAACAGTTACCCGCAAAATGAGGGGTAAACATGAAGAGTTGTTAGATTATGAGGCAATGACCTTCGGAGAACAGCTGCCAGCTCAGTTTAAAATGCCCGACATGGCCAAGTTTAATGGGAATGGAGACCCGAGGGTCCATCTGCAACAATATGTCTCAGTCATGAGTTCAATGGGCCTATCACAGCGCCAAGTCCAAAAGTGTCACTCGAGGGGGCACCTGTGGTTTGGTATCATAGCCTTAATAAGAATGTTAAGGAAGATTGGAAGGAACTAGCTGATGCTTTTTTGAAGCAAAATGTTACAGACTTAGAGATTGACTTGTCACTTCGTGATTTGGAGAACACTAAGCAGAAGCCAGAGGAAAGTTTCAAAGAGTATGTGGATCGCTGGAGAAGCCAGCTTTTGAAAATGCAGACTCGGCCTTCAGAGAAAGACCAAATTAAGATGATTATCAAGGGCACCAAGCCCTCTATTTATGGTAAGCTGAGGAGGATGACTTCGATGATTTCTGATTTTCGACAGTTTAGGGAAACTGTCATGGATATTGAGGAAGAGGAGGCTGAAAACAGAAAGTTTTATGGCCAGAATAAAAGAACTTTTGAGGGGCCTTCTGAGACCAAGCCCGCTACTGCTGAGGTCGCTACCGTTAGAAACAGGCAATTCTCCAACCTTGGTAGACCTTTGTCAAGGGTGTTTGAAAAGTTACAGGGACAAGGACTCTTGAAACCATTAGAAGGCAAACAACTTCTACACCCCCACCGCCACACATAAATATGAACCTTTATTGTCACTTCCACCAGCTACATGGCCATGACACCGACAACTGCACCCGCCTCAGGCATGAAATTCAAGATCTCATAGATTCCTATAAAATACCCAATCCATGAAAAGAACAACCCAACACACACATAAACCCTCTACCAAACTACCACTCCGTTCCACCACCCACCTACATGATCAACTCTGGATTGCCCGAAACTTTGTCCTCCAAAACCTCAACCACCAAGCTTCTTACATGGATGACAGCGAAGAACCATAGGCCAAGGAAGAAGGCAGTGCTGCGGATGATGAAGCTATTCCTCCTAGTCTATTTGATCCTGCATTTTTAATAAAGACATTGATTTAGTCTACCTGTTCGAACCATTTTCTTAAATGATAATAAAGATGTTCATTTCGCTGAATCTCTTCTGCAACGTGAGTATATTTGAGAGAAGTATTCAACTTGGTACTATGGAATCCAGTGATGAACACGGGGAACCCTCGAAATAAGCAAACAGAAAAATAAGATAAACATTCAGAAATTGAGAAATAGAGGCAGTGAAAATATCAGACTTGGAAGGGAGTTAGTTCACCGAGCCGATCAACGTAGACAGATTGAAGCAGTAGCTTGCCTGAGGAAAAGAAGACTGAGCAGTCGCCAAGAGAATTGGCAAGAGACCTAACCCAACGGGATAGAAAATTCACTCATACATGCATGCATACACGTAACATATTTTGCATTCTTTTTTGTGTTTGTTTTGTTCTGTATTCACAGGTTTCAAAGAAGAAAAAGAGAAAGCGGCAAAGACAAACCAACTAGAATCAGCAACATATGAGTAGTAGTTTCGGGGATGAGTCCCAGGGTTGAGGCCCATATCAGTTTCAGTTTTGGGGATGAGTCCCAGGGGCGAGGCCCACATCAGTATCAGTTGGGGGTGAGGCTCATATCAGTATCAGTTGGGGGCGAGGCCCATGTCAGTATCAGTTTGGGGTTGAGGCCCATATCAGTTTCAGTCTCGGGGATAAGTCCCAGGGGCGAGGCCCATATCAGTATCAGTTTGGGACAAGGCCCACATCATTCTGGGGGTGGGGCCCACATCAACATCACTCTGGGAGCAAGGCCCACATCATCATCAGAATCTATCTTGCCGGATATGGCACTCTGGGGGCGAGGCCCACATCAGCATCAGTATCAGTTTGGCTGGGAATGTCACTCCAAGAATGGAAACACAGTTCAAGAATGAACAAGCCGGGAATGGCACTCCAAGAATGGAAACACAGTTCGAGAATGAACAAGCCGGGAATGGCACTCCAAGAATGGAAACACAGTTCGAGAATGAACAAGCTGGGAATGGCACTCCAAGAATGGAAACACAGTTCGAGAATGAACAAGCCGAGAATGGCACTCCAAAAATGGAAACACAGTTCGAGAATGAACAAGCCGGGAATGGCACTCCAAGAATGGAAACACAGTTTGAGAATGAACAAGCCGGAATGGCACTCCAAGAATGGAAGCACAGTTCGAGAATGAACAAGCCGGGAATGGCACTCCGAGAATGGAAACACAGTTCGAGAATGAACAAGCCGGGAATGGCACTCTAAGAATGGAAGCACAGTTCAGGAATGAACAAGCCGGGAATAGCACTCCAAGAATGGAAGCACAGTTCGAGAATAAACAAGCCGGGAATGGCACTCCAAGAATGGAAACACAGTTCAGGAATGAACAAGCCGGGAATGGCACTCCAAGAATGGAGCAAGGTTCGGGAATGGACCGCATCACAGTAATGGTTCGGGAATGGACAAGTCGGGAATGACACTCCGAGAATGGAGCACGGATCGGGAATGGACCACACCATGGTAACGGTTCGAGAATGGACCACCTTTCATCGAAACGGTCCGAGAATGGACCACCTCTCCTCAACTTGGTTCGAGAATGGACCACCTCACAACAAAATCGACTCAACCCAACAGTAAGTTAAGCAACAGCTGGCGAGCCAGGTAAGTAAAAATGCATTGCATAACTTTGATAGGATTGTCACTGTTACACATTACACAAGTCCCATCAAAGTGGGGGCGACTGTAGGCATTGCATTTTTGCATGTGAAACCCGATGATGAGCCTCAGTTGGAGGCACTACCTTTTAAGTCGCGGAAGCCGCGAGAAACGGATGTCGGAAGGGATGGGTCAAGAATTGACTCATAATCGGATTAAGTTCGCTGGTTTAGCTTCGGGTTACTTGTTGGTTGTCCATTTTAAAAATTATTCCCGGCCTAAAACACTCACAAATCACCTAACCTCTGCCCAAAATCCCCGCAAGCCCCTTGGCCTTGACCTAAAACCCCCCGCAAGCCCACACACCTAGCCCACACAAACCAAACCCACCAACCAAAGGCCCACACGCCCCAACCAAGGCCCACACGCCCATTTACCTAATACACACCCAAATTAAATCAAATATTAATTTAAATATTAATTAGATAATGTAATTAAACAAAATAATTAATTAAGTCATATACAAAATTAAATAAAACAAATAAAATCTAAATAATCACTTACCAAAATAATAAAAATACTTACACAAATTAAAGAAATTGCATGCCTAATAAAGATAAATCAAATATATTATATACCAAACTTAACAAATATCATGCCTAATTAAAATCAATCATAACAAATTAAATATTTTGTATTCCTAATCTAGCCAAGATTTGTCCCCCCTCAATCTAATCATTTCCTTGTTGAATACCAAATCAAATCCTCCTTTTAATGCCAAAATCCCTTCCTTGTGAGACAAGGAGTAGCCATAACCTTTCTCTATATAAACAACCCCTAACCAAGACATGCAGGCCCCTAGCTCATACACAAGACTTACACAAAAATCACAACACCAAGAGCCCTAGCCACTCACGGCAATAGCAAGAAGAAAAACACAAATAATTCTCTTCATCTCCCCCACTTCACAACCGAAAACAGCACCCCTAAACCTCCACACATCACCAAAAATACACCCCCAAACAACAGCCCATTTCCACCGAAAACAGCAACCCCTACACCTCCTAAAACACGCCAAAACAGCAGCCCGAATCACCCCCAAAACAGCATCCAAATCCTCTTAAAATAGTCCATAAAATCCTCAAAACAGTAACATAAAAACTGCATTTAAATTCCTTAAAATAATCACACAAGACTGCACTAAAAACCCACAAAAAACACTCGAAACAGTCCGTGGAAACGTCAAAACAGCGACCTGAACAGTGAGCAGAAAATACAGAGGAAACAGTAGCAAAGCGGAGGCCAAACAACAGCAAAACGGAGGCCAAACAGCAAGCAAAACAGCAAAACAGTGAGCCAAGACGCTAAACCAATGAACCGGAGAAGTAGCGGTGTGATAGCCCTTCCGACGGCCGTGAAACGCGAGTTCGAAAGTCGACATAAAAGGTTAGACCTGAGGGTATTTTCCACATTCATTTTCTGATTTATTTGTATTATTTATTGAGTATTGCTTGCATGATTGTTATGTTGAAATGCATGTTGTGGCCCTTGAGTAGATAAATATGCATGGATTATGAGATATTGTATGTTGTGGCTTTGGAATAAAACGAAAGATGTGTCAACTTTCGCGGTATATCGGATGGAAACCCGGACATAAATTTCATAGCCGACTCTGAATGGACGGTAGTATGATCTGTACTCGGGATACAACTTCACGTACCGCTTGAGTAAATGACACTTTCTTTTGTCTTATATTGCTTTGATTTATTTATTTTTCGTCATTTGAATTCTGAAAGTTACTTTTGTATGCATGATTCAATCGAGCGCATGGGCTTAGTAAGTGCGATGAAAGGTCCCCTATTTGGAGGGGTTAAAATCCTTTACCACGATGCTTTTCCGCGCCGGTTGATGTGTGTTCGGTTGAATGCAAGATACGTTCAATCGGGCATACTAAGTTTGATATTATTGTTTTTTAATTCTTTGTATGCATGATTCAATCGAGCACATGGGCTTAGTAAGTGCGATGAAAGGTCCCATATTTGGAGGGGTTAAAATCCTTTACCACGATGCTTTGCCGCGCCGGTTGATGTGTGTTCGGTTGAATGCAAGATACGTTCAATCGGGCATACTAAGTTTGATATTATTGTTTTTTAATTCTTTGTATGCATGATTCAATTGAGTGCATGGGCTTAGTAAGTGCGATGAAAAGTCTCATATTTGGAGGGGTTAAAACCCTTTACCACGATGCTTTGTCGCGCCGATTGGTGTATACTCGATTGGATGCGAGATGAGTTCAATCGGATACGTGAGGTCCCACATTGTGGATTTGTTTGTCTATGAATGTGTTGCATGCATCAGGTCTGGTTCCGTTCGAACGCATTCTCGAACGCCACACGAACGTGAACCTTCTGTTTACCGTTCGAACGCGTTCTCAAACGCTAGGCGAACGCGCATGCATTTTCTTAGTTTCATCATGCATCAGGTCTGGTTCCGTTCGAACGCGTTCTCGAATGCTACACGAACGTGAACCTTCTGTTTACTTTCGAACGCGTTCTCAAACGCTACGTGAACGCGCACACATTTTTTTAGTGTTTCATGCATCAGGTATGGCTCCGTTCGAACGCGTTCTCGAACGCTATATGAACGCGAACCTTCTGTTTACCGTTCGAACGCGTTCTCGAACACTACGCGAACGCGCACCCACTGAACTGAGTCTTTTTCATCAGATTTCATACATAATTGTTCCTAGTAGCTATCCCTTCGTATGATGAATCTGATTGCTTCTCTGTATTACGCAAGATTATGTAGGTATCATTCATCTGTATTTCCCACATGTATGAGTACAAAGTGTTTAACGTATTATAATTCTTATATCCATGTCGTGATAGCATTTGAGTATTATTTCTTGTGGTATATCGGATGGAAACCCAGACATAAATTCTGTAGCCGATTCCGAATGGACGGTAGTGCGGTCTGTACTTGGGATATAATTCCACGTACCACTTGGAAAAGTGCTCAGATGTGTGCATGTGTCCATATTAGTTATCTTCTTTTGCACCACGTCATAGCATGCTCACTTTAATGCCTAATTGCATCATTAAGTGTCTTTTTGCATTATATACTTAGTTGACTCTTTTATTTGTGCATGGACATGTAATGGCTATTTGTTTATGATATGTCTATGAAATCACATGTTCGCCATCATTTGATTCGCCTTTATGTGTGCTTGTGTGATTTGTGTGTGCTTGTGTTTCCATGAATACAATATGCCAATGAAGTTGTATGTTCGTTGCTACTTTGATGTACTTTCAAGCATGCAATCTTAGATGTGAAATATATGCAAATTTAGGTGTAAGTTTTATTTTTGTGCATGTGAACTTAGAAGTATGATACTCTTGGAAATAAGTGTTACTTAAGCTTGATTAAATTATTACACAAATCCTTTCATTACAAGTGACATAAGTAAGGGACCATTCCGAACCCAACGGTTAGAGGTCTTCCCTTGCGAGGGGTGAGTGCGGCCTTAAATCTCATTTTCCCGGTTCGCAGCGGGTGGCGAGTCCATTATTCTCCGGTTTAGTCCCCTGTGGCTACTCCGTATTCCCAACCGGGCCGCGAGCTTGGGACAACATGCGTCGTCCAGTTTCTGTGTCCCATAATAGCATTTTGGCTTTTCCCTCAAATGGAAGACCTTTAGCTCAACGTGATTAGCCCATGCGCACGAGATAGCAATACGTAAATAAATAAAGCAATAACAAGCGAAAAGTAAATAACATAATAATAAAATAGATGCGACCAATGTTAACATCTATATGGGACCTCGTATGCCTGATTGAACGTATTTCACATTCAATCAAGCATACTTTGTCCGGCGCTGCAAAACATCGCGGTAAAGGTAGCCTTTAGGCATTTCCCTCGAATAGAGGACCTTTAACCCACATGATTAGCCCATGCGCACTAGATAACAATGCATGAATAATCAAAGCAATAATACGCAAAAAGTAAATAACATAACAATAAAAGAGATGCGACCAATGCCGACATCTATATGGGACTTTGTATGCCCGACTGAACGTATTTCACATTTAATCAAGCATACTTCGTCCGGCATGGCAAAACATTGTGGTAAAGGTAGCCTTTAGGCATTTCCCTCAAATGGAGGACCTTTAATCCAATGTAGTTAGCCCATGCGCACTAGATTAGCAATGCATAAATAAATAAAGCAATAATATACGGAAAGTAAATAGCGGAATAATAAAATACAAACAATGAATGAACAAAAAATTAAAAATAAATAAAAAATAATAGTCGCGAACCATAAAGATGCATGCGAGGAAATGACAATAGATAATTGAAAATATGAATAAATAAAAAAAAAATAGCAAATGGGCCCTCAGGTCTCATCTTTTAAGTTGTTTCTCGGAAGTGTGTTGCGTCGTCGCCGGAAGGGTTAAGGCTCCGTAACTTTCCTGGTTCACTGGTTCAATATTTTTTTCACTGTTTCGCTGTTTTGGGCTGCTGTTTCGGTCGCTATTTTGGGGTCCGTTTTAGGGTTATTTAGCCACCGTTTTTGGGTGTTTATGGACTGTTTTTGGGAGGTTGTTTCACGGTTTGGATGGGGTGTTTGCTTCGATTTTGGTCACCGGTTCAGGGGTGTGTGAATATCTAGCTTTTGTAAAGGACGTGAGTCGTTGACTGTGTGTGTGGCCTTGTGGCCGAGTGTTGCTTGCGCTGGAGAGAGATGACGTGAGGGTTTTGATTTTTTTATGGGTTTGTGGTCTGCTTTGTGATGAGCTTTTGGTGAGTGGCTTGTGTGTGTGTCAGTGTGTGTGTTTTTGTTTGTTTGTTTGTGTAAGGGCTGTGCGTGGGTTCCTAGTGTGATGTCGTGTGTGTGTTTAGGTGCTATGTGTCTGCATGAGTGGTGTGGCCTGTGTCGGTGAGTGGGAAGGGGATGGCTTTTGTGGGTTAGTGAGTTGCAGTTTGTGTTTTCACGTTGATGTCTGCCTTGTGTTTGTCCACGTTGCTTTATTGGTTTTGGTCGGCTGTTCAAAGGGTTTTTGTTGCTTGCCGAGAGTTTGTGAGGCTAAAGTTTTGGTGAAGTGTCATATTTGACTTTAGGGTTTGGGTTTATTATTGTTCTTGTTCGGTGAAAGGAGTATGTGAGAGAGAAAGAGTGTGGAGAGTTGGGAGGGGCGAGGGAGACGTGAGTGAGAAGAGCGAGTCGTGTCTGTGTGTTTAGGGTTTGAGGAAAGTGTTTTAGGGTTGTGTTTGTTGTGATCTAAGATTGAGAGAATAAATAGAGTAATGGTGGTTACTGATAGAGTTTTGAGGCCGAGAGAGAGAGAGAGTTGACCGAGAGGAATTTATGGTTTTCTCTTTTATAGAGAGAGAGAGGGTGTGAAGGTAAGAAAGAAGAACCGAGTGATATTCTAGGGTTTATTGTTTTATTATTTGTGTTTGAGAGAGGTGATGAGAGAGGGGAGATGAGTGAATGTTCTTATTGTGTTTTTTTTTTTTGTGTTTGTCGTGTATCCGAGTGAAAGAGGAGAGAGATGAGTGGAGAGGGATGCAAGAGGTTTATCTTTTTTGGGTTATGTCGTAAGGAGTGAGAGAGCCAAGGGAGAGGATATGAGACCAAATTAGGGTTGGTTTAGGTCTCTTTTATAATAGTGGGCTAGGGTTTCCTTGCATGGGTTTCAAAAACAAGGAAACAAAAGTCATGCAATAAAGGGATGTGTTTGTTTAAGGAAATGATATTTGTATTTTTGGTGAGGGAATTTCTTTAATTTGGGTAGCCCTGGGCATTATCGATTCGGATCGGATCGAACCGAATCCAAATCCGATCCGATCTGAAATGCTCTGAGATGTTTGATTCGTTCGGACCGGATCATCTTATCGAACTCGATCAAATCCGATTCGATAATTATCGGATCGGATCGGATTGGTTCAATCCGATTCGAATTCGGATCGGATCGGATTGGTTCGATCCGATTCGAATTCGGTACACATTACAAACAACATGGCCACAAACTGCAAGCATAATATGGTTTTGAGTCAAAAAAATCGAGCAGATCGGATCAGATAAAATCCGATCCGAAATAATTCGAATTTTTTTTTATTTAATATGTAACGACGTCGTTTTGCATATTAAATAAAAAAATTCGAGCGGATCGGATCGGATCAGATAAAATTCAATCCGATCCGAAATTCGTCGAACCAGACCAACTCAATTCGATCGGATTTGATAATCGGATCGGATCCGATTCGATCCAATGCCCACCCCTAAATTTGGGAGGTGATTTATTTAAATTAGGAATGAGATTTGATTAAATTTAATTGGATTTGATTGGATTTGATTTAATTTAGACATGTGTTTAATATGTTGAATATTTTTGGATTGGGCTTTGGTGGGCTTGGGCGTGTGGGTTGGTTGTGGCGATTTTGGGCCGAGGCCAATATTTTAATACAGGAATCGGCTTAAGCGAACTCGAGGCTAAACAAAGAAATTAAATTTGGTAAGATATTTATTTTTGAATTTTCCCTTCCGAAGTCTGTTTCCCGCGACTTCCGCAACTTAGCGGGTAGTGCCTCTATACGAGGCTCATCATTGGGCTTTATGTAAAAATGTAGTGCCTACAAAATCACTTAATTGTATTTGGTCATATTCTCAAGTTAGGAGAGAATGGGTCAAGTTTTGTAAATTAATGGAATTAAACCGATAAAATTTTCACGAGATGTTCTAACACGCTAGAATTCAACTTATTTTCTATTATATCAAGCTTTATAATACAAAGATGCATTATGTAGTTTTTTTCTCAACATGTTCAACATATCACACTTTTTCCTAGTTAATGGGAAATTTGTGAATTTTTTTTAGAGATTTTAAAAGTTTTTAATGATGCTACAAAAAAATTTAGCGGAGTTTATTATCCTACAACACATTTATTTATTCTTGAAAGTTTGAATATTATTGGTACTCTCAATGAGCATGTTGATTGTCATGATTCTAATGATATTATTTTGTTTGAAGCTATTAATGTTATGAAACGAAAATTGTTGCATTATTTTAGTGACATTCATTTACTTTATCTTATTGTTGCTATTTTTGATCCTAAATTAAATTAGAAGGTTTGAATAGTGTTTTACCCGCTTACTATGAATATTTAGGAATATCAGATGAAATTGATATTACAAGAATAATAGCTAAAATAAAAATTGATTTTATAGAGTTATTTAATGATTATGTTAAAAGATATAACTTGCAATCAGTAGGACAATCTAGTAGTAGCGAAACGACCGTAATGTAATCAAGACTTAGCGTAGATGATCGTTGGTTATTACAACGAAATAAAAAACATAGGGATAACAAGACTAATAACTCGGAATTAGATAATTATTTATCTACAAATTTTGAGTTTTCAATTAAAAGTTTATTTAGTAAAAATTTTCAAATCCTTGAATAGTGGAACCGACATCAAAATGTATATCCTGTATTATCAATTATTTCTAAAGAGATATTGGCAGCACATGTTTCCACTGGTTCGGTTAAGCAAGCCTTTAGCATCGAAGGTAATATATTGGAAGTCAGACGATCTTCATTACATCCAAGCACTCTAGAAGCAACAACATGTGTGGATGATTGGACATGAGCTGATATGAGGCAATAAGAAGATGCCCCTGATGAATTTGAAGACTAGTTCGATAATGCATCTGCAAGTGCAAGCAGAACTAGAGCTAAGGATCAACAGACACTGATGATGATTGATAATTAAATAATTATAAAATTACAATGGGGAAATATCTTTAAAATTTAATGGAACTACGTGAGCTTTGATTCCTCTCACCCTTGGAGGATACGTAGGCAACTTAAGTTTTTAAAAATTTAAGTTCAAGCTCTTTAATTTAATAATTTTTTTATTTTTTTAAATAGGAATTTTATTTGTAATTTATTTAATGTAATTATGTAATGTAAGTTTATTATATAAATTCAAATTCATAATTTTAAATTATATTAATTTATCAATCTTAATTTTTTATTTTCAATAAAGCAAAAAAAAATGAATGGAACCGGAACTGGAACCGGAACCGAACGGTTTGGTTCCGATTCCGGTTCGGAACCGAACCGAACCATCGATCGGGTCTAACTTGAAGAATGCATAGCTACTGGAACCGGCATATACCAAACCAGTATCCATACCGCTGACATACCGGTGAGCCCAACGATTAGTTCATTACTGGAATCGAAATAACCTAAATTGGTCATCATACTAGTGACCATACTGGTTAACCCTACATGTTGCACAACTATAGGAACCGGCACGGACCAAATCGGTCCTCATATCGGTGACCATACTGGCCTAACAGATATATTTATAATGGTAATATAACCGCTGAGAGCCGTTACTATGCCAGACCGACATACCGATGTCTGGAGACCGGCATACTGGTCTCAGACAGAGAATTGAAGACTGCCTTGAATTTTATTATAAATTGAGCCCCAATTCATTTTTACTTTGTTAGAGAATGACACAACCTTCATATACATTCTAATAGAGCAAAAACAAGAGTGTTCTAAAAACCTTCTTAATCATACACACTCATACATCAAGCTCACACACTATACCTTATAATATTTAGTAGTAGCTTAGAACACTTGGGGTAAACAAATCACATTTAGAATCTTCATCATTTTTGTGAGTGCCCAAGTGTGTTTACAAATATTTTATTCAAAACATTTATGGTTTGTGAAATCTCATCGTTCAGGTAATTGTAAAGGTTTGTGAGTGAGCCTACGTAGAAAACTCAAAGTGTAAGAGTTTGGAGTGAACCTTGCATAAAACTATTGGTTGCGGGTGAGCCACGGAAAAAACTCGATTGATAGTGAAAAGCTTTAAGCGCGGCTTGAGGGAGTAGACATAGGCATTATTGGCCAAACCACTATAACTCACAGTATTAATTTCTCTATCCTTAACTCTTTAATTACCGCAAGTTTATTTGTGAATTCACTTATATATATTAGAAACTTGCATATAGGTAATATTTATTGTATGAGAAAATATACCCTAAGGCTTAATCGATAAAAGTAGTTAAAATCGGCAAATATTTTTATTTCCGCATTATTAGGCAATAACCCAATTCACCCCCTCTTAGGAATATATAGTTTGGTTATTGTACTACTTGTAGGGAATTTCAGTTAAAGCTCGATCCTCTAATATTTTCAAAATTCATTTCATTTAGTTGAGATTGAAAATGAAGGTCCAAGAGCAGTATGCAACTATTATGGTGTATCTTACAAATTTACAAGCGACTATGACAATATGAACAAGCACTTTGATAGACATCATGCCGTTGAATTTGGACTCGATACAACACAAACTCAAATGGACAGGTACACATCATCTAATAGAGGTACAAGTTCTTTTGATTTATTTAAATATTCTGATGTTAAAAATAGAGAATGGTTTGCTAAATTTACTTGTATGACACATCTTTCTTTAAGTTTTGGTGAAAAATTACTTTTACTAATCACGTTCAAAATGTTTTAAATCCCGCTGCCTGTAAATGACTAGAAATACAACAAAACGTCAAATTTCTAAATTATACAAATATGATAAATTTATTTTAAATGTAATATTTAGAGAAATTAAATGTCGACTTTCTATTTGTTCTGATATTTGAAGTGACCATTGGCAAGCACACTCATACATGGGTGTGACTTTTCATTGGATTGATGCATCATGAAACATGCCAAAATGACTTATTGTATTTAGAGTTTTTGATGAGCAACATACGACACAAAATATTTATAGAATAATTAGTAATTTTTGATGAGTATGGTTGTTAGGTAAAATTTTAACAATTGATTTTGACAATACATCTGTTAATACTACTTCAATTAGAGATTTAAAAGGAATATGCCAACCAAATTTGGGGGGTCGATTTTTTCATGTTTGTTGCAATGTCATGCACTTAATTTATGTGTTCAAGATGATCTTAATTCTTTAGCACCTTACATTGATCAAATTAAGATTGCACTTAATTATATATGGTCATTGATGAATACTAAAAAGTGCATATTTATTGAAAGATAAGTTAATCATTTTACACTTATAGTTTCACTAATCCCCTTAAATTGACACATTTGTGAAATAATATTTTAAAGTTATGCTTTGAGTGCTTTTAATGTGTTATTTTATGTTTTTGTCAAGAAAAATATTGCTCGGAAGCTCGACAGGACAAACCAGAAATTTTGCTATCACGTCGCGACACGTGGAACCTTTGCATCGCGACACGTGTCCTACAACGTGGCTTCACCATTCTCTGACACGTGTCCTACAACGTGGCTTCGCCATTCTCTGACACGTTGTAGGCACTGTATTTTTGCATAAGACCTGATGATGAGCCTCGTATGGAGGCATTACCCTTTAAGTTACGGAAGTCGCGGGAAACAGACGTCGGAAGGGAAAATTCAGAAATCAATACCTTGTTGGACTTAATTCGTCTGCTTAGCTTCGAGTTCACTCGATTGGTCTCTGTTTTAACTATTAGACTCAGCCCATAATCCCCGCAACCCATACCAAGCCACAAGCCCAAGACCAAAGAACCAAGCCTCCAAGCCCAATCCAAAATAATTAAAACATTTAAAACACATGTCACAAATTAAATCAAATCAAATTAAATTAAATCAAATCAAATCCAATTAAAATCAAATCAAATTAAATTAAATCAAATCCAATTAAAATCAAATCAAATCACCTTCCTAATTTAAATAAATCACATGCCTAAATTAAATAAATCTCTTCATAATCTAAGCAAATCACCTTCCTAATTACCAAAGATTTAAAACCAATTAAATACTTCACCCACCAAATTTAAAGATATGACCCACCAAAATTACATAATTTATTTCTCTTTTTAAAATTAATTAAAATAAACACATATTTACTTGATTTGTTTCATTTTCAAAACTCATGCATAACCCTAATACACCACTATAAAATATAACTTAAACCAAACCTTTAAGAGCTATAGCTCATTCACCACGCCAATAGCAGCCAGAGCTCATTCACGGGCATAACAAAAACAAAAAGAAATAAACCCTTCTCACAGCCTTCACAACTCGGCCAAACCAAAAAATAATAAACAAAATAACCCTTCATGCCCAAACAAAAGCCAACGAAACCTACAAACAAAAGCTAACTAAACCTACAAACAATAAGCCCTCACGTACTGCCCATTCTCACAGATTCAACAAACCCTAAACATATTCTCGGTCGAACATTTTAAAGCACACCACGTGGCCACGCACTACATAGATCCCAGCAGCCAACACACGCGTAAGAGACAAACCTTACAAAAGGCACACAACAATGACTCACCTTGAACGCATAGCCCACAGGCCAACAATGACTCAACTTTGAGTCTGGCTTAGATCGTTTATTCAAAGACTTGGATTTGAGTTGCATCGAGTGTTTTGAAGGTTCTCTGGTTTCATTACTGAACATTATTTGAGGACAATGATATGTATAACTATGGGGACTATTTCGTAGCATGTAATATAGTATGATGATATGGAAGGCCCCACCATGTGGTTCATCTTGACCAAGTGCAAATAGCGGGGAGCAGAAAGCTAAACCAAGACTGGGGGCGACCAGTCTACTACCTCGCGAATCAGGGACATAACGAGATATTGAGTCATGGGACCAAAGGAAACTGAGCAATCACCGGAAGAGAATTGACAGAAAGAAACTGTAAGCAGACCCATGGGGCGACCAAAGACAGTTATAGGCGAAGGACACCGATGAGCACAAGGAAAACCTAACCCATCGAAATAGGAAACACATCCATGTATACATGCATACACGTCACATGCACGCAATTTTTATCTTGTTTTTGTTCGCAGGTTTTGTAGAAAATGAAAAAAAAAATGCGGAAAGAAGAGCAAACCGGGAATGGAAACAAATTTAACGCAGTTTCGGGAATGAATCCCAGGGTCGAGGCCCACATCATCAGCAGAATTGGGAATGAATCCTAGGGTCGAGGCCCACATTATCAGTAGTTTCGGGAACAAATCCCAGGGTCAAGGCCAACATTATCAGCAGTTTAGGGAACGAATCACAGGGTCGAGGCCCAAATTATCAGCAGCTTCGGGAATAAATCCCAGGGTCGAGGCCCACATTATTTGCAGTTTCAGGAATGAATCCCAAGGTCGAGACCAACATCATCAGCAGTTTCGGGAATGAATCCCAGGGTCGAGGCCCACTTTATCAGCAATTTTGGGAAAAAATCCCAGGGTCGAGGCCCACTTCATCAGCAGTTTCGGGAATGAATCCCGGGGTCAAGGCCCACACTACCAGCAGTTTTAGGAATGAATCCCAGGGTCGAGGCCTACACTATCAGCAGTTACGGGAATGAATCCCAGGGTCGAGGCCCACACTATCAGCAATTTCGGGAATGAATCCCAGGGTCGAGGCCCACCTTATCAGCAGTTTTGGGAATGAATCCCAAGGACGAGGCCAACTTTATCAGCAGTTTTGGGAATGAATCCCAGGATCGAGGCCCACACTATCAGCAGTTTCAGGAATGAATCCAAAGGTTGAGGCCCACTTCATCAGTAACAGTTCAGGAATGGACCACCTCTTATCAGCTGAGTTCGGTAGTGATTCCTAGATATCGCAGCATCTTACAGGGATGAACCTTGGGGTCGAAGCACCTCACCACCATATCAACTCAGTCCGGTAGTGATTCCTAGAGATCGCAACATCTTGTAGGGATGAACCTTGGGGTCGAAGCACTTCACCACCATATCAACTCAGTTCAAAGCAACAGCAAGTCAGGTAACAACTGGCGAGCCAGGTAAGTAAAAATGCATGCATAACTTTGATAGGATTGTCACTGTCACACACTACACAAGTCCCATCAAAATAATTAAAACATTTAAAACACATGTCACAAATTAAATCAAATCAAATTAAATTAAATCAAATCAAATTAAACAATCAAATAAATTAAATCAAATCCAATTAAAATCAAATCAAATCACCTTCCTAATTTAAATAAATCACATGCCTAAATTAAATAAATCTCTTCATAATCTAAGCAAATCACCTTCCTAATTACCAAAGATTTAAAACCAATTAAATACTTCACCCACCAAATTTAAAGATATTCCCCACCAAAATTACATAATTTATTTCCCTTTTTAAAATTAATTAAAATAAACACATATTTACTTGATTTGTTTTCTTTTCAAAACTCATGCATAACCCTAATACACCACTATAAAATATAACTTAAACCAAACCTTTAAGAGCTATAGCTCATTCACCACGCCAATAGCAGCCAGAGCTCATTCACGGGCATAACAAAAACAAAAAGAAATAAACCCTTCTCACAGCCTTCACAACTCGGCCAAACCAAAAACTAATAAACAAAATAACCCTTCACGCCCAAACAAAAGCCAACGAAACCTACAAACAAAAGCCAACTAAACCTACAAACAATAAGCCCTCACGCACTGCCAATTCTCACAGATTCAACAAACCTTAAACATATTCTCGGTCGAACACTTTAAAGCACACCACGTGGCCACGTACTACATAGATCCCAGCAGCCAACACACGCGTAAGAGACAAACCTTACAAAAGGCACACAACAATGACTCACCTTGAACGCATAGCCCACAGGCCACAAAGTCCTCCCACTAACCGACACATAACCCCTCACAAAGCAGTCCCCTGGACGTACAGTAGGCCGTGAATAACAAGAACAAATAAGCCATCGCCAATAAAACAATGTGAACCATAGTAAGCCAAAATGTCCCTCAAAATCACACCCAAAACAGTCCCTGAATAGTCCCAAATCATCCCTAAAGCAGCCCCCATCACCGAAAAATAGCAGCCCAAACACCCTCAAAATATCGCACAAACTGCACCCCTGAAACCCTATAAAAACCGCATAAACAGTCACCCAAAACAGCCCCTAAATACCGCAAATAGTAACCAAAACAACGACCAGAAACAGCAGTGAAAATAGAGAAAACAGAGCCCAAAACAGCGAGGCGACGAAGGAAAATATTGAATCAGTGAACCAGAGAAGTTGCGGAGCAATAACCCCTTCCGAAGGCCGTGTAACGCACTTCCAAGAGGCGACTTAAAAGGTCACCCTTTTATTTATTCTCGTTCATTTTTTTATTATTTATTAGTATTTCTTCGCATGCGTATTGTTGGTTCATGTATGTTATTGTTGTTGGATGAATGATTTTGTGCTATCTCTCGCGGTATATCGGATGGAAACCCAGACGTAAATTCCGTAGCCGAATCTTCGGATACAACTCCACGTACTACTTGAGAAACGCACATATTTCGTTTTATCTAATCTTGTGTTTATCCATTGTTTATTAGAAATAGCACGTTATTTCCATGCATGATGTAGTTATCTCTTTCGCAATTAGGCACTTAATGATATCCATTCAATGTTTATGCTTAGACAATTATTTATTTATATTTCTGCATTTATCAATTTAATGTGTTCATGAGATTGTGTGCTTGCCGTTATTCCGATTTACTTTTATGCATGCAAACTTAGATATAGATTGTATGGGAACTTAGATATAGGTTGTATGCAAACTTAGATGTAGGTTATTCTTGCGTATATATGTTGCGTAGACTTGGTTATATTATCGCATAAATCTGTTCATTACAAGTGGCATAAGTAAGAGACCATTCCGAACCCAATGGTTTGAGGTCTTCCCTTGCGAGGGGTGAGTGCGGCCTTAAATCATTTCCCAGTTCACGCTGGGTGGCGACTTCTTTATTCTCCGGTTTTGTCCCCCGCGGGCTACTTCGTACTCCCGACCGGGCCACGAGCCTGGAACAGCGTCGCCAATTTCTGTGTCCTACAGTCTGGCGACTCCACTAGGGATTGAGAATCGGCCCCGAAATAATGTCTTGTAATGTTTGTGATTTTTTACTTTTGTTAACCATGTCTACAAGTGGGTTGAAGGGGTTTAATCAAAGGCATTATTAGAGCTAGGTAATGGTTTGGTGTCTTCCTTCATTCACTACCTTTCTATAGCTGAAAGGAAAAGCTGTGAAGGCATCTAGATTATCATTTACTCAAAGCTTACCGTGATGGACTAATTTGGAGGATCTATTATTTATTCCTGTCACCAAAGAGATAAGAGCCTAAGAGGCAAGGGTATTTAAGAGAGTTCGCTCCACCCTCCCTCTGGGGAATCTTCAATAAGTAATCCACTTGACAGTCATTCATGTATCATCACTCGTTGGCACGTACCTTAGCGTATAAAAAAGGGTGCGCTCACTTGGTCGTCCGAACCCTTGAGTGGGGAGACCTAGTTGTGGGCAATCCTTCACCGACGGGAGCCTTTGTCTACACTCCTATAAACCCACATGTGAACCATAATTGTATGACTTATAGAAGCCACCCTTTTTACTTGTGTTTAGGACCATCATCATTTGGATTCAATTGGACTTCTTGTCATGAGATGTGAACTTGTTGGGCCATTTAAACTGGGACGAGTTTGTGTCTTATGACGATTGGGCCAAAAGTTTCTAAAATTCTGATGGGCGACTTTGTGTCTGGGCCCCATATCATTTAAAGTTGTTTAGCCACATTATCGCAAAAGTGTAAACCTGTTGGGCCGTTTTCAACTGGGACAAGTTTACACCTCGCAATGATATGATTGAATGCTTTAAAATGATAACGGGCCAACTTGTATGAAAACCTTAATGTACTTAAAAGATCCAAACATGATCCAAATATGTCAGAAGCATGAGTCCGATATCTGTTTTGATAACCACATGCATATTATACCTCATACATCGCACGCATCACTTGCATCTCATGCATACACACATCATGTTAACCATTGTGTCTTAAAAGCCATCATAGATATCTGTTGGGTTATAGATAAAAAAGACTTGTCAAGAAGAGTCTAGCAAACATGGATATCGGGGAAAAGGAAACCGAGGAACAGAAAAATTTACGGCAATGATAGAAAGACCATTGTGAAAAAAAAAGGGAAAGGAAAAAGAAAAAAAAAAGAAAAAAAAAGAAAAGAAAAGAAAAAGGAAAGAAAAGAAAAAGAAAAAAAAGGGAAAAAGAAAAAAGAAAGAAAAAAAAAGGGCAAAAGAAAAAAAAAAGATAAATCCTTAATAGTTAGGCATAAGTCCAATGGTGAAATCGTTTGCTTTAGGGAGAAATCTTAGAAACGATAAACTCTTGATGTGCGTTTATCTGATACTTTGAGTGATTGATCTGTTGGTTTTATTCTAGGTCCCAAGATCATAAAACAAGCATGAAGATGTGTGAAATACATATCAAAGAAGTTGCGGAATACTTACATTGATCGGTTGAGACGATTCGGCAACAAACAAAACGATTTTGGCCTCCATTTCCATGCCCACTGCAGTGCAGTCCACTGCCTTGAAAAATCAGATTTTGAGCTGAGATTTGGAGCTTCAATCTTCGTCTAACGATTCCCGGCTCGTGGGTGGGTTTCCCTAACACCTTCGTATGTCTCCTAGGAGTGTGCTAGCACTTGGATCTTGCCACAAGACCCTCAAAAATGCTCCATCATTCACGCCATTTTGGACAGTGAACAGCCCCTTGGGCGTGAGTTTGAAGAGAAAAATGGGAGAGAAAGAGTTGTCTAGGGTTTACTAAAATCCATCTAATGAATAATAATAAAAATCAAAGTGTAGAGAGAGATATTTTGCTTTTATATTTTAGGTGAAACCATTTCACCTTTTACCCTAAACTTGGTAGGTGTGGGTAAATGGTTTGTAAAAGCAAAACAAGGTAGTTGGGTGGTAGGTACACCTACCACACATGGGCCCCACATATTTGAATTCAAAATTCAAATATCTCTACGAACATTTGCCGCGGCTCGGTTTCGTTTAATCCGATTAAACGAACTTCCGTCGTTTAATAATTAATCTAATTTAATTAAATATCGATGCGACGCAAATATATTACGAACGTCGTTTACGAATTAATTCTAAATTAATTCGTTCGTTCGCATTAAAGTCCGACTTTAATTTCGTAATGAAATCCAATTCATATTAATATATCCGATATATTAATTTTAGCCCATTCGAATAAATTAAATAGAAAAATCAAATTTAGCTATTAAATTTATTTTACCGATTAATTCCAAATTAATCGCGTTCTCTCTCTTTAGACGATATTTATCCCAGATAAAATATCTCCGTAATTAATCCCAGATTAATTTTCTCTCTCATCAAAATAATCCCAGATTAATTAAAGTGCGAGTCATACGTCATCGGGTATCATTGGGAAGCGACCCATGAGATCTCCGGATATGTTGGCAGTAAATTCGGTTATCGGACTATCCGAACACGTACGTACCAAGTACTACGTTTTACCGATTCACAAGACAAGGTTGGCTTCTAGCAAAGCGCCATGCCTACCCAATTCTCCGGAAATATCCTTACAGGAATATATTGATCTGTATCAGGCGTAGTATACATCGTATAGTGCATATCGATCTAGTATCGGATGGTCACGTGCTAGGCCTGGGGCTGGAGTTGTGTCTGCCCCGTACGAAGCACATGTCGGATGTCTGGTAACTAGTCTCTATAATCGGATATACATGACCTAGTCATAATATCCCGATGGCCGCGCAGCACTTAAGAGCACTAATACCGTATCCTACGTGACATCATCTCCACTATGACTGGAGTGATACTTCCGTCTTGACATCACACCCAATACTCTACGATTCTCAATATACCCAGTATTGGCGTACACAGAACCGGTTAAAGCCCTGGACGACCTCAACCAAAGTATATTGATTGTCATAAGTATTAGCGGTGCAAGTCTCAGGTTAAGACCAAATACACCTACCCTGATGTCGGACTCCCATAGACACATAGTCAAACTACCAATGGGATTCCGAGGGGGTCTATCCAGAGCGAAGCTGTTTCCCGTACCATCGGTGAAACACAACCTCCTACCGCACTTGCATAAGTATCCAATACTTAAATATATGAGAACTATGCCCGTTATGCCCTCACAACGTGCACAAGTGCAATACTAGTCTTTTACGCATTACCGATGTCCAATCTCGATAATACTCTGACTAGGGATATTTAATGATTAATCCTTTGTGGACTGATACTGTCTCATATCATTCTCAATCCAGGAACTAATCATAGGGACCTCCTATCATTTATATATCTAAGGTGATCTAATCACAAATGATAAGATAGCAATCTCCTTTGTCACATAGTTAATTTGTACAACAACACCATGATCTGTACAAATAGTGACGCTATGGGTCATAATTGTCCAACAATCTCCCACTTGGCCTATAGCCAGTCACTCGAGTGCCTAACACCCGAACTATGTACGGTTCGCTCAAATTGCTGAGAAAAGGTTTTCGTCAGCGGATTTACATGATTATCGTCTGACGCGATTTATACGATCATCACATCGCCACGATGTATGATCCGAACGAATCAGATGAATATCGAAGTATATATCTGGATCGTTGATGAGACCATTAATTCTTTAGCCTGTGCTGACGCCTAGCTCAGCTGCTAACAGAACTATATCTAATCTAATTAGATTTATTATCGACCCAAATGGCTTCTATTGCTGCCTCAGCTGCAGCAATAATCCGCATTTGTTGTTTATATGGTAACAATATCTTGCTTGGAAGATTTCCAGCTCACTGTTCCGGTATTCAAACTTTATAGTACCGTTTGCGACTTATAGTCGTCTTTATCGGTTTGGAAACTTGCTACAGTGATCCCAGTCACTTCAAGTTCTCCTTCTCCATAGACTAAGACAGCATCCTTAGTTCTCTGAGATACTAACGGATGTTCTTAACTTCAATCCAGTGACTATCACTCGGATTGGTCTGATTGTGTCTCCATACGCTCAAAGCGTATGAGACACCAGGTCACGTACATTTTAAATGTACAATTTCTCAGAGAGTGTTAACAACTTTAAATCTATCCCAATAGATCTTTATTCCTAGAATAAAGGTTGTTACTCCTAAGAATTCTACGGAGAATTATTTCGAAAGCCAAGCTTTCGCCGATTGTTTTATGGGAATATCATTTCCAAGAAATGACATATATTATCATTATTTTATACATGACATTCATTGTCAGTGCGCTCCCACTAACCTCCTTATATACACAAGAATTATTTTCGTTTTGAATTAAATCATAAACCATTATGATTACATCAAAACGTCAGCTCCAAGAACATTATGCTTGCTTCAACCCAAACATGGATCGAACAACCCGCAAACCTAGTTTGCTGGTTTAGGTACAACAAAATCGTCAGGATGTTATAAACATCCTCCAAAAGGTTTCCGTTTAAGGAAAGCGATTTTGATCTTTAACTGACACATTTCATAAATGTACAATTTCAGCAAGCATTATCCAAATGGATTTACCGTGGCAACAGGTAAAAGGTTGAACCGTAATCAACACAATGTTGATAACGATACCTTTTCGTTAAAAGCCTAGCTTTGTACGTTGGTATGTTGCCATCCATGTATGTCTTCCTTGAAGACTTATACTGTACCAGTAGGCATAATGCCTTGTGGTACATCAACTAGTGTCCAAACATAGTTGGTATACATGGAATCCATTTTGGACTCATGGCACTTTGCCATAATAGGGAGTCGATACCTTGTATCACTTCCTCAAACGTAGTCGGTTGGTCTACCTTAATAAGATTGACATCTTTATGAGGTGAGATCAGAAACCCATACCCCAGGTTGTTTTCTGATTCTCTCCGATCTACGCGGTTCTTGTGTATTCGAAGATTAATGGTATAGTTTCATCCTTGATGAACTATCTGTGTTCCATTAAGGACTTCGTGCCTTGAACAGTATTACTCCGACTTTCATCGAGTTATACCATCCTCCCACTTACCACTGCATATCGGTATTCCTCTTAGGAAAACCGCATGGTGAGCAACAATAACATTGTTCTCTCGTGAGATGCAAAAGTACTATACTTATGGTTTCCCCTAGGATAACCTATAATTGGCACTTATCCTATTTGGGTTTTAGTTTGGTATCATCCAAACATATGCCTAGCATACCCAAATCATCAGGAATGAGAAACCCGGTTTCTTTCCCGTTCATATCTAATATGATATCTGTCAAACAGATTTATATGGAACCTTATTCTAAATAAGTATTGCACTGTTAATGCATATCCGTTGAAGGAAATGGTAGCTCAGAGCGACTCATGATTAACCTTATCATGTCCAACAAAATTCGGTTTCTCCGTACGGACACACCGTCAAACTGACGTGTCCTAGGAGGAGTCCTCATTGAAAGAATACTATACTCTTTCACGTATGTTTGAAACTTACTGCTTAAGTATTTTCCATTACGGTCTTACCGCGATGGTTTAATACTTTAGATGATCTGTTTGTCTACTTCGTGTCGAAACTCTAAAAGTTATCGATTTGTGTTCTTCAAAAGAAACACAACCATAATGTGATGCCACATCCGTTAAGGTCACGAAATATTCATATTCATATCTAGTATTGCTAGATATGGGCCCACTTACTTCACTATGAATAGGGCTAACAGATCGATGGCACTATTACTATTACCAAGTAAATAGCGTTTCAGGTACTTTACCTAGTAAACTAGATTCGTAGACTTTATTTGAATAGTCAAATCAGTCCTAGTACCCACTCTTCAAAAGCGTGGATATACGAGTCTTGTTTAATTGTGTCCCAGACAACAATGCCACAAATAAGTCTCTACTGATCAAATCAGTTTGAGCTATATATTTGTCATTTTATATGTTTGAGATTTATTTATATTCAAAATATAAATTCTGTTACTCACATCTAATGTGTTTATCTTAATATCATTCTTTATATAATGAAACACTTTAGTGTTCTAGAATATAAAGGTCTATTCGCAACGGATTAAACACTGATATAAAGATCATGTTTCTAGTCAAACTAGTTACATTATAACAGTTCCCAATTTAAGTACACACCCAAAAGGGTAGTTCCTAAATTTAGGTATCTACGGTCGAAACAGCAACTTTCATCCTGTTTCCGATTCGCAGATTAATCTCAGCTTGAAGTCAGTATCCTGCTCACAGCAGATTCTGAACATCAATCCATACAATTTATGTACCATACTAAGTATTTTAAAATCCAATTTTAATACTAGTATGGACATAATATTGACAAACATTCTTAAAGTCAGAGCCTTGCCCTTTCTTTAATTCCTCGTGTCTGCCATATCCAAACGGCAGTCACTTTAGGATATGTCATTTATCTTCCCAGAAGATCATAATGATTTTGCCTTTGCCCTTTCAAATATTTCAGAAGCCTTTGGCCAAGCCTTGGGTTTCTAGAATATTGAAGTATGGTGCGCCTTGCGCCACTTACCTAATTGCAAAGTTTGACTTTATCTCCTCGAGAATAGTCTTTAACCCTCCAAGAGTTATTTATTGCAATTTTAATACTTCTTAAATCTAATCATAGATTTATGACAAGTATATCGAATTAAGCACTTAAGTTATCATCACATAAATCTTCCAAAGATTATGCTCTACTATTTGCTTAATTCCTGGCTTAGGCATAATAGGTTATTTTATCAAATAAAGTAACTTATTATTTATTTCCAGGACCATCCTGAAATTATTCCCAATTAAAATATAGTCGTTTAAATACATTTTCACCTAGGATTATGTTTTAAACACTAATCTTTCATTCATCTTGATTCTAATAGTCCAACTATTTAATCAACGATTCGTGGTACTATGTATTATATTGATTATTATAGTCCAACTATACAATCAAATATAATTTAAATCAATTAACCTCAATTACATTGATTACTATAATCCAATTATAAAATCAACTGTAAATTAATTAATTCAAATATATTGATTACTATAATCCAATTATATAATCAACTATAATACAGTCCAACTGCTTATAAAACAACAATTTAAATATTAGTCCAACTAACATTTAATTTATATGACGAATAATTTGAATGAGCGCGTATGGCAAGTAATTAAACGAATATTGCAAATTCAATTCTTGCCTCCCACTATTTTTCGGCGAGCCTCTAACCCTCTGTCGAGTACTCGGGAAACCGTGTTTCCTAGTGGGCTAGGATCCCGTTAAATAACACACAATCTTGACTTTGGCCAACAAATTGTATGATATTTAACTAGGTAGATCTCAAAGATCAATTGGATCTAATCCAATTCCTAGATCCAGTAGGCGGATATCCAAATCCTAAACATATATCTTATATATGCCAATACATCCAATGTATTACCTAACCTTTTCCTCTGAATCAACTAAGCCTTGGCTTTGGCACAACAAACCTAATGATCCCAGTCAAGCGCGACCCATTGACCATGGAAAGCTTCGTAATCAATGTCGATGGACAAGAAGTGGTCTTGACTTTGGCCAACAAACCACAACTTGGACAAGACACAATATAGAACAAAACTCTCGTGATTCAAACACATCTTCGACGGACAAAGGGCTTGACTTTGGCCAACAACCCAATGCCAGTCTCGGATCTTGAGTAAGAATCACTCAATGGAAGGAAAAACGCATGATATTTGATGAGGGTTTTTCGCGTGCAAATTGGCTACCAATTTATTATCTTTGTTTAGGTCTCATCATCATACACCCTTAAACATGCATTCTAAACACATAATAAAGCGCATATGAAAATAAATAATAATGATATGCGGATGGATACTTAACACATTGATCCTAGATCAAATCTCTCCCTTCTCTCTCAAACTAGCACTTGTATTACTTCTACCCGTTAAACTACACTTCTAAAGAAACCTCATTTACATTGAGGGGAATAGGTGAGAAGAGAATACAAAGAGAATAGAGGTGATAAGGCTGGACACGCAGGTCCAATTTAATAAATCGAATTTATTACAACAATTTCCAAAATTGCCCCCACCCGACTAATATCCATCCGATATACATTATTCATTCATCACAACCATGTATTCACACAAGCATGTTATCAATCAATCTAATCAAATTAATTAATCTGATAATTAGTGATCATCCAATGTTCAAACAACGATTTGATTTTGCGCGAGTCAAACTCGTTTTTGCGAATAAGTACTCAAAGTACGATTCTCGAATTAAATTAAACTACAACATTTTTTCTATGTATTTTAATAATTCACTTTATTCCAATTATATAATTAACACAAATTAATAAACACTAATAAAATAAACAATTAATCCTTTACGACAAATTAAAAAATCGTTACGGGTCTCAAAGCCCGATTAACGTCCAACGTCAATTTAATTCAAGTCCAATGGGCTTCAAATTAATTTCTTTAAGGCATGGGCTTTGGCAACCAAAGCCCAATCAAGGAGTAACCCCATAAGCCAAGAAATCAATTCGGCCCATTAGGCCCAATTAAACTTTAAAGGTTATAAGTCACATTTGGGCTTTAAGGAAGTGGTTTTGGGCCCAATTGGATCCAATCCAATTTGCCTAAACCCAACTTTGTACAACAAAGCCCAATAAGCCCATTTACAACTTTAAAAGCCAAATCAAATTTTAAGGCCCAATTAATTAAATTACAAAATTCCAAATTCAAATTTCCATTTAATTACCTAAAGTGTATATCATGATTAATCACCCAAATCAATATTTCCAAAACATCAAATTAGTCCAATTAATCATGCTTTTCATCATCATCACATGTCCAACACATAATGAAAAATCAAACCCATTTACACATGCTTCAAGTCTCGGCCAAGGGAGATAATTTTGTCCGATTTGAATTCAATCCAATTAATTACACAATCGACATCGAATTAACTTCCCGAATGATTTCATACACATCCAATGAAAAAATCAAAATTCCAAGACTTAAAGGGCATATACATTCGGCCAACATAAGTATTTGGGGTTTTTGTTCAATTCAAAATAAATCCAATTCAATCTCAAATTCACATCCAACATCATTTTAACTCATCCAATGAATCAAAATCAAAAAATCCAAGATATTAAAAGACCTATATATTCGGCCAACATATAATTTTGGGAAAATTTGATCCAATCACAATTTCTTGAAATTGATCCAATCAATCTTCAATACAACATGTATTAAGCATACTTAATCATCCAATTTCATAAAATCATGCTCAAATTCAAAATACCCAATTTTAAGCCCTAAAAGTTTCATGCTTGAACCTAGGCTCTGATACCATTGTTGGTTTTATTCTAGGTCCCAAGATCATCAAACAAGCATGAAGATGTGTGAAATACATATCAAAGAAGTTGCGGAATACTTACATTGATCGGTTGAGACGATTCGGCAACAAACAAAACGATTTTGGCCTCCATTTCCATGCCCACTGCAGTGCAGTCCACTGCCTTGAAAAATCAGATTTTGAGCTGAGATTTGGAGCTTCAATCTTCGTTTAACGATTCCCGGCTCGTGGGTGGGTTTCCCTAACACCTTCGTATGTCTCCTAGGAGTGTGCTAGCACTTGGATCTTGCCACAAGACCCTCAAAAATGCTCCATCATTCACGCCATTATTGGACAGTGAACAGCCCCTTGGGCGTGAGCTTTGAAGAGAAAAATGGGAGAGAAAGAGTTGTCTAGGGTTTACTAAAATCCATCTAATGAATAATAATAAAAATCAAAGTGTAGAGAAATATTTTTCTTTTATATTTTAGGTGAAACCATTTCACCTTTTACCCTAAACTTGGTAGGTGTGGGTAAATGGTTTGTAAAAGCAAAACACGGTAGTTGGGTGGTAGGTACACCTACCCACAATGGGCCCCAATATTTGAATTCAAAATTCAAATATCTCTACGAACATTTGCCGCGGCTCGGTTCGTTTAATCCGATTAAACGAACTTCCGTCGTTAAATAATTAAATCTAATTTAATTAAATATCGATGCGACGCAAATATATTACGAACGTCGTTCATGAATTAATTCTAAATTAATTCGTTCGTTCGCGTTAAAGTCCAACTTTAATTTCGTAATGAAATCCAATTCATATTAATATATCCGATATATTAATTTTAGCCCATTCGAATAAATTAAATAGAAAAATCAAATTTAGCTATTAAATTTATTTTACCGATTAATTCCAAATTAATCGCGTTCTCTCTCTCTTTAGACGATACTTTATCCCAGATAAAATATCTCCGTAATTAATCCCAGATTAATTTTCTCTCTCATCAAAATAATCCCAGATTAATTAAAGTGCGAGTCATACATCATCGGTGTATCATTGGGAAGCGACCCATGAGATCTCCGGATATGTTGGCAGTAAATTCGGTTATCGGACTATCCGAACACGTACGTACCAAGTACTACGTTTTACCGATTCACAAGACAAGGTTGGCTTCTAGCAAAACGCCATGCCTACCCAATTCTCCGGAAATATCCTTACAGGAATATATTGATTTGTATCAGGCGTAGTATACATCGTATAGTGAATATCGATCTAGTATCGGATGGTCACGTGCTAGGCCTGGGGCTGGAGTTGTGTCTGCCCCGTACGAAGCATGTGTGGATGTCTGGTAACTAGTCTAATAATCGGATATACATGACCTAGTCATAATATCCCGATGGCCGCGCAACACTTAAGAGCACTAATACCGTATCCTACGTGACATCATCTCCACTATGACTGGAGTGATACTTCCGTCTTGACATCACACCCAATACTCTACGATTCTCAATATACCCAGTATTGGCGTACACAGAACCGGTTAAAGCCCTGGACGACCTCAACCAAAGTATATTGATTGTCATAAGTATTAGCGGTGCAAGTCTCAGGTTAAGATCAAATACACCTACCCTGATGTCGGACTCCAATAGACACATAGTCAAACTACCAATGGGATTCCGAGGGGGTCTATCCAGAGCGAAGCTGTTTCCCGTACATCGGTGAAAAACACAACCTCCTACCGCACTTGCATAAGTATCCAATACTTAAATATATGAGAACTATGCCCGTTATGCCCTCACAACGTGCACAAGTGCAATACTAGTCTTTTACGCATTACCGATGTCCAATCTCGATAATACTCTGACTAGGGATATTTAATGATTAATCCTTGTGGACTGATACTGTCTCATATCATTCTCAATCCAGGAACTAATCATAGGGACCTCCTATCATTTATATATCTAAGGTGATCTAATCACAAATGATAAGATAGCAATCTCCTTTGTCACATAGTTAATTTGTACAACAACACCATGATCTGTACAAATAGTGACGCTATGGGTCATAATTGTCCAACATGATCTATATTAGACTAGTAAGCACTTCACTATAGGTTCTTAGCAGTGAAAACTTGAGTAGCTAGTAAAGTGACTAGTTGAAGAAATTGTAGGTCGGTGAATGACCGTTCGCATAAATGTCTATCCTGATTTGCTTGTGTTTTGATGTGTGGTATGGTTGAAAATAAAAGAAAAGTCTCTAAAGAAAAAAAATAATAAACCGCCTATAAACGATAAGCGTGAAGCTACCCATGGGCGAGTATTAGGACCACAATGAGGAGAAATGCTACCTTAAAGGGTAGGTGTGTTGAAAAAAAGAAAAAAAAAAAGAAGAAGAAGTTCAAGACGAAAAGAAAAAAAAATGAGACAAAAAAGAAAGAAAACCATACCACATTGAGCATAGAAAAGCAACTGCAGGCATAATTGAGACATCTAGGTTGGTTTGACCCATCGATCCTAATTTTTTTGACGAAATCATTGAGTTTGCTTACTCAAGGATCAAGCTGTGAAAGAACCTTCGCGCACACACACTTTGAGTCTGGCTTAGATCGTTTATTCAAAGACTTGGATTTGAGTTGCATCGAGTGTTTTGAAGGTTCTCTGGTTTCATTACTGAACATTCTTTGAGGACAATGATATGTATAACTATGGGGACTATTTCGTAGCATGTAATATAGTATGATGATATGGAAAGCCCCACCATGTGGTTCATCTTGACCAAGTGCAAACAGCGGGGAGCAGAAAGCTAAACCAAGACTGGGGGCGACCAGTCTACTACCTCGCGAATCAGGGACATAACGAGATATTGAGTCATGGGACCAAAGGAAACTGAGCAATCACCAGAAGAGAATTGAAAGAAAGAAACTGTAAGCAGACCCATGGGGCGACCAAAGACAGTTATAGGCGAATGACACAGAGGAGCACAAGGAAAACCTAACCCATCGAAATAGGAAACACATCCATGTATACATGCATACACGTCACATGCACGTAATTTTTATCTTGTTTTTGTTCGCAGGTTTTGTAGAAAATGAAAAAAAAAAGCGGAAAGAAGAGCAAGCCGGGAATGGAAACAAATTTAACGCAGTTTTGGGAATGAATCCAAGGGTCGAGGCCCACATCATCAGCAGAATTGGGAATGAATCCTAGGGCCGAGGCCCACATTATCAGTAGTTTCGGGAACGAATCCCAGGGTCAAGGCCCACATTATCAGCAGTTTAGGGAACGAATCCCAGAGTCGAGGCCCAAATTATCAACAGCTTCGGGAATAAATCCCAGGGTCGAGGCCCACATTATTTGCAATTTCGGGAATGAATCCAAAGGTCAAGACCCACATCATCAGCAGTTTCAGGAATGAATCCCAGGGTCGAGGCCCACTTTATCAGCAATTTTGGGAATGAATCCCAGGGTCGAGGCTCACTTCATCAGCAGTTTCGGGAATGAATCTCGGGGTCAAGGCCCACACTACCAGCAGTTTTAGGAATGAATCCCAGGGTCGAGGCCCACACTATCAGCAGTTACGGGAATGAATCCCAGGGTCGAGGCCCACACTATCAGCAATTTCGGGAATGAATCCCAGGGTCGAGGCCCACCTTATCAGCAGTTTTGGGAATGAATCCCAGGGTCGAGGCCAACTTTATCAGCAGTTTTGGGAATGAATCCCAGGATCGAGGCCCACACTATCAACAATTTCGGGAATGAATCCCAAGGTTGAGGCCCACTTCATCAGTAACAGTTCAGGAATGGACCACCTCTTATCAGCTCAGTTCGGTAGTGATTCCTAGAGATCGCAGCATCTTGCAGGGATGAACCTTGGGGTCGAAGCACCTCACCACCATATCAGCTCAGTCCGGTAGTGATTCCTAGAGATCGTAGCTTCTTGTAGGGATGAACCTCGGGGGTCGAAGCACCTCACCACCATATCAACTCAGTTCGAAGCAACAGTAAGTCAGGTAACAACTGGCGAGCCAGGTAAGTAAAAATGCATGCATAACTTTGATAGGATTGTCACTGTCACACACTGCACAAGTCCCATCAAAGTGGGGGCGACTGTAGGCACTGTATTTTTGCATAAGACCTGATGATGAGCCTCGTATGGAGGCATTACCCTTTAAGTTGCGGAAGTCGCGGGAAACAGACGTCGGAAGGGAAAATTCAGAAATCAATACCTTGTTGGACTTAATTCGTCTGCTTAGCTTCGAGTTCACTCGATTGGTCTCTGTTTTAACTATTAGACTCAGCCCATAATCCCCGCAACCCATACCAAGCCACAAGCCCAAGACCAAAGAACCAAGCCTCCAAGCCCAATCCAAAATAATTAAAACATTTAAAACACATGTCACAAATCAAATCAAATCAAATTAAATTAAATCAAATCCAATTAAAATCAAATCAAATTAAATTAAATCAAATCCAATTAAAATCAAATCAAATCACCTTCCTAATTTAAATAAATCACATGCCTAAATTAAATAAATCTCTTCATAATCTAAGCAAATCACCTTCCTAATTACCAAAGATTTAAAACCGATTAAATACTTCACCCACCAAATTTAAAGATATTCCCCACCAAAATTACATAATTTATTTCCCTTTTTAAAATTAATTAAAATAAACACATTGTAGGCATTGCATTTTTGCATGTGAAACCCGATGAGGAGTCTTATTTGGAGACAACTACCTTTTAAGTTACGAAAACCGCGAGAAACGGACATCGGAAGGGAAGAGTCAATAATTGGCTCATTGACGGATTAAGTTCACTAGTTTGGCTTCAAGTAACTCGCTTGTTTTCTGTTTTAAAATTTATGCCCGGCCCGAGACACCTAAACCCGGCACACCCCACCTAGCCCACACAAACTTAGCCCAAACACTTAACTAAATTAACATGCACCTAGCCAAGCCCACTCCCACCCACCAAGGCCCACACGCCCATCACCCTTAAAATACCCCCAAATTAAATAAAGAAAATATTAATTAAAACATTAACTAAATAAGATATTAATATAATTAATTAAATAATTAAATAAAACATTTACCAAACTTAAACTAAAATCATGCCTAATTTAAATAATTTGAATATATCATATACTAAAATTAAAAAGAAGATATGCCTAATTAAAATCAATCCTAACCAATTAAAATCAATCAAATATTTGACTTCCTAATCTAATAAGACATCTCCCAATTTAAAATAGTTGACTTCCTAATTTAAAATATTTTGTCCCCCCTCAATCTTGTGTATACCATTCTTAGGACTCCTAATTTGGAAACTAGATCTCTTCCTTGTGAGACAAGGGCAAACCCTAGCTCTCTTCTATATAAACATGCATTAACCTAGCCTTCACCTCTCTCAACTGCTTCACACCACTCACGTCCCAGCTTCCCCTCTCTCACGTAAACACCCCATTGGCTCTTCACTCTCTCGGCAAACTAGCCTTCTCACAGTAACACGTAAGCTACTAGCCTTCAAACCCTCTTCACGAATTGCACACACAGACCAAATAACTCACGCTGCCTACGCCCTTAGTCACCAGTCCCCACGTTCACGCCCCTCACACCACAAAAACAGCCCACTAGCCACATTAAATAAAACACACAAATCAACCTTAAACTGCCACCCAGATAAGCCTTAAAACAGCTCCTTAAACTGCCGCAAAACCTCCCTGAAATAAGCCTTAAACTGCCGCATATTCGCCTATACACCACCAAAATAACCACCAAAACAGAAGCCACATTCACGCCTACACAGCAACCCCTGCACCCCCCCTAAAACACGCCTAAACAGCCCCTGAATCACCTTAAAACAGCAGCCCAAATCCTTAAAAAATAGTGAACAAAAACTACACTTTTAATCCTTAAAAAATAGTGAACAAAAACTGCACTTTTAATCCTTAAACATTCACAAAAAAATTGCACTTAAAACCTTTAAAAAACAGCAGCAAAACGAAGCCGAAACAGAAGAATAGGACCTGAAACAGTGAGCAAAAGACACGTCAAAAACAGCAGCAAAATGACGCCAAAACAGTGGGAAAAATAGTGGAACAGCGAGCCAAAACGCTGTATATGATGTTTGTTGTGGATTTTGGATGAATGGAAGTGTTGTCTCTTGTGGTATATAGGATGGAAACCCAGACGTAAATTCTGTAGCCGAATCCGAATGGACGGTAGTGCGGTCTGTACTTGGGCCACAATTCCACGTACCACTTGAGCAAACGGCACTTATTGATTTTATGTTATCTTGTTCATTTAATTATTTGCCGTTTAATTTTTCTGTCTTTTAATTTTCGCATATCATTTATTTATGTCATATGTGATATGTGCGCATGGGCTTAACTATGGTGGTTTTAAGGTCCTCCATTCGAGGGAAAACGCCATAAGGCTACCTTTGCCATGATGTTTTACCGCGCTATTTATTACGCGATTTATCGCTGTTTTACAAAATCCTTTTTATGCATCTTTATTTATTGCATCTTATTATGTGATATGTGCGCATGGGCTTAACTAGGGTGGTTTTAAGGTCCTCCATTCGAGGGAAAACGCCATAAGGCTACCTTTGCCATGATGTTTTGCCGCGCTATTTATTACGCGATTTATCGCTGTTTTACAAATCCCTTTTATGCATCTTTATTTATTGCATCTTATTATGCGATATGTGCGCATGGGCTTAACTATGGTGGTTTTAAGGTCCTCCATTCGAGGGAAAATTCCATAAGGCTACCTTTGCCATGATGTTTTGTCGCGCTATTTATTACGCGATTTATCGCTGTTTTACGAAAATCCTTTTTATGCATTTTTATGTATCTCACTTCATTATGTGATATGTGCGCATGGGCTTAACCAGGGTGGTTTTAAGGTCCTCCATTCGAGGAAAAACGCCATAAGGCTACCTTTGCCACTGTGTTTTGCCGCGTTGTTTATTATGCGATTAATCGTTTTTTTTTTGCAAAATGTCATTTTAACCATGCATCTTATTCCTTTTTTTGTTGCGCAATGTTGGTCATGCTTTTTTTTTTTCATATCATTCATCTATATAACATCTCATTGCATAATCTTGTATCACATATAACATGCTTAATGGAAAATTGGTAGTAATTATATGGATATGGAAACATGTTGGTATCCCTTTCTTTCACTCATGGTAGTTGCATTCTTTGGCATCATTATGGCATGTTCATCTTTAATGTAAAATTCCATCTTTGATAGTTCATCTTTGGCATACTTTCTTTCTTCATCTTCTCAAGTTATGTGTTTGTATTGATTTTGTTTATCATGCGGTTATTTTGACCATATTTTATATGCTTCTTTACATAGTGCGCCTATAACATTATTTGTCGTCATCTTGATTTCCTTTATATTACATGCAAATATTATCATGACTATTTGTGTGTATGTTTACATAAATGATTGAATTCTTGTGATGTTATGTGCTTGTTGTTGCAAAAGCCTACCTTTAAGCATGTGAACTCAGCAATAGGACTTGATTTCATGCATGTTAGATGTAAACTTTACTTTTAAGCATGTGAACTTAGGATTGTGGTACACTTGGAAATATATGTCATAAGCTTGGTTGGATTATTGTATAAATCTTTACATTACAAGTGGCATAAGTAAGGGACCATTCTGAACCAATGGTTTGAGGTCTTCCCTTGCGAGGGGTGAGTGCGGCCTTAAATCTTTGTCCCGATTCACACCGGGTGGCGACTCCCTTATTCTCCGGTTTAGTCCCACGTGGCTACTCCCTACTCCCAACTAGGCCCCCGAGCCTGGAACAGCATGCGTCGCCCAGATCCTGTGTTCCCACAGTCTGGCGACTCCACTGGGGATAGAGAATCGGCCCCGAAATAATGCCTTGTAATGTATAGATTTATGCTTTAATTAACCGTGTCTACAAATGTGTGAAATGAGGGTTGTGATCAAAGGCATTTTGAGGCTAGGTAATGGTTTGGTGTCTTCCTTCACTCACTACCTTTCTAGAAGGAAAAGTTTTGAAGGCACCTAAATAGCCATCTACTCGTAGCCTATTGTGATGGACTAATTTGGAGGACTCGTTGTTTATTCATGACACCAAGAGATAAGAGCCTAAGAGGCTTGGGTATTTAAGTGAGCCTCGCTCCACCTTCCCTCTGGGGAATCTACAACGGGAAATTCATTTGACAGTCAGTCACACAACATAGCTCATTGGCACGTACCTTAGTGTATAAAAAAGGGTGTGCTCACTTGGTTGCTCGAACCCTTGATTGGGGAGACCTAGTTGTGGGCCATCCTTCGCCGATGAGAGCCTTTGTCCATACTCCCACGAACCCATGTGTAGACCGGGTTGTATAGCCTATAACAAATATTTCTTTGTGCTTTAGGACCATTATCATTTGGATGAATTGGACTCTTTTTCAAAAATGCGAACTTGCTGGGCCATTTAAACTGGGGCAGGTTCGTATCTTATGACAATTAGGCCCAAAGCTTCTGAAATGACGGGGCCACACGGTAGAAGCTATTATTTTATGTTTATAATATCTTCCTTGTATGCTTATGTTTGGGAACATTGCTATTTGAATCCATCTGGGTCATTTGTCATGAGATATGGGCTTGTTGGGCCATTTAAACTGGGACAAGAACATATCTTATGACGATTGGGCCAAAAGGCTTCTAAATAACAATGGGCCATTTTTGTGTTCGGAATATTATCATTTGGATTTAGTTGGGCTCTTTGCCATAAGACATGAACTCGTTGGGCCATTTAAACTGGGACGGGTTCACTCTTATAACAGTTGTCCCAAAACTTCTAAAATGATAATAGGCCGATTTGTTTGAGAATTTTATTTGATTTAATATATGTTATATACTTCTTATGCACATCATGCATACATATACCTTGTTAACATCCTCTGTGTCTTAAAAAAGACACCATAGATACCGTTTGGGTTAGGGAAGGAACCAGACTCACTAAAAGAACAGTTGGAAGCATGAGTGAATCAGATAATGAGGTGTCCCGAATGGATCAGTTAGAGAACAGTCTTGCAAAGATCACTGAACAGTTACAGACATTGACTACTGTTGTGGCTGGTATAGCTGGGTCTCGTACTGGGGGAAGTTCAGAAAATGCAAGGCAGGAAGTGCCTCCGGTCAGATCGGGGGATGATGTCCCCACTTTTGAGGATGATATGGCAGAATATGCAGCGGGCAGAATATTGGGGTCTCAGGCAGAATACAGAAACTCAGGGATCAGGTTGAATCCGTTACCCGCAAGATGAGGGGTAAGAATGAAGATTTGCTAGATTATGAGACAATGACGTTTGAGGAGCAGTTGCCGACGCAGTTTAAGATGCCGGATTTGGCTAAGTTCAATGGGAATGGGGATCCGAGGGTGCATCTCCGTCAGTATGTATCTGTTATGAGTTCAGTTGGCCTGTCTCAGCGCGCAAGTACAAAAGATGTTCGGGATGTCGCTCGAAGGGGCACCCGTGGTATGGTACCATAGCCTTGACAAGCAGATTAAGGAGGACTGGAGGGAGCTAGCTGATGCTTTCTTAAAGCAATATGTCACGGACCTGGAAATTGATTTGTCACTCCGTGACTTGGAAAATATCAAGCAGAAGCCGGATGAGAGCTTCAAGGAGTATGTAGATCGCTGGAGAAGCCAGCTACTGAAGATGCAGACTAGGCCCTCTGAGAAAGACCAAATCAAGATGATCATCAAGGGCACAAAGCCCTCTATTTACAGTAAGTTGAGGAGGATGACCTCAATGATTGTAGACTTCCGGCAGTTGAGGGAGACTGTCATGGACATTGAAGAGGAAGAAGCAGAAAACAGGAAGTTCTTTGGCCTAAATAGGAGGCCTGTTGGAGGTATGTCGGGTACCAAGCCCGTTTCAGCGGAGGTGGCTGCTGTCCGGAACCGGAGGTTCTCTAACCTTGGGAGACCCTTGTCTAAGGTATTTGAGAAATTGAAGAGGCAGGGACTCCTAAAGCCTTTAGAAGCCAAACCTATCCCAAACCCACCACCACCACATTTCAATCTCAACCTTTACTGTTATTTCCATCAGCAGAAGGGCCACGACACTGACAACTGTGCCCGACTGCGCCACGAGATCCAAGACCTCATTGACTCCAAAAAGATACCTGACCCCGAAACCGAACAACCAGACACAAACAAAAACCCCTTACCCAATTACCGAGCTGTACCCCCACCAATCTACATGATTAGTTCTGGCCTTCCAGAAGACTATGTCCTAAAAACCTTCCACCCTGAAGCCTTTTGCCTTGGAATTTGGGACAGCAGCAGTGAGGGTGAACCTGAGTTGGGGAAGAATTTATGGCTTGACTTCTCTAGCAGTGATGAAGAAGAAGTAAAGGGAATGACACGCAGTGGGCGTTTTTATAATGATGTGGCGGATAAGGGAAAAGAAACATTGACTGATGGGAGAGAAATGCTTGAGAATTCAGAGAATATTGAAGGAGATGTAGTATTGAGACAATTGAGGAAGACAAGGGCTCAAGTCAGCATATGGGAGTTATTGTGTGCATCTAAAGAGCACAGACGGGCCATGGTTGAGGCCTTGAGTAAAATTGTTGTACCGGAGGATGCCAACCCTACAATGTTTGTTGGGGCTGTTCAGAAAGAGGCATTACAGATTTCATTTTCCGAGGATGAACTTCCAGCAGAGGGGAGGAATCACAACAGGCCATTGTTCATCAGGGCTGAAGTAAGAGGCAAAAGGACTTCATGTGTAATGGTAGATGACGGTTCATCTATCAATGTATGCCCTTTGAAAATTCTGACAAGGTTGGGTTTGAAGGCTACAGATTTGGACCCTTCCAACATGACCATCAAAGCTTATGATGATAGTAAGCGCGGTGTTGAGGGTACCTTTGTGGCAATGGTCAAGGTAGGGCCGATTGAAGATGAGGTTGAGTTTACTGTGCTTGATATTCCAGCTACATTTGCTTTATTGTTGGGGAGGCCATGGTTTCACAAGCTTGGGGGCGTGCCCTCCACTTTGCACCAGATGATTAAGTTCCCATTCGGGGGAGAGATTGTCACCATCAAAGCTGAAATAGACAATGCAGTCGCCGCCTTGGAAATACTGCCTTTCACAAGGTTCCAAGTATCAGCAACTTTTGAGGAGTGGGTGGATCCCAAGGTAGCCCGGATCATGGGGAAATTGAAGTATGAGCCAGGTGAGGGCTCGAAACTGCCAGATTTCAGAGGCCAGACAACCAGAAGAGGTTTGGGGTACAAGTCTGATGATGAGAAGCCAAAGATCAAGAAGAAGGGCATGAAACTGATGGAGTACTTTGTGAAGGCTTCGAGGTAACAAGGTGAACTTGAACCAGTAGAGGTGAATGGGGTAGTGGTGCCCGGTTTTGAGATCTTCCAGGACCTGTTGGGAGAGAAGCTGTTGGTTGAAGAGAAGAAGCAAGAGGGTGAGAAATGGGAGGAGGAACTCATGAAGCTGGAGATATTGACCCTCAATGAGAAGAATGAACCTGAGAAAGACATTGCTGTAGAGGAGGAAATATCCGTAGATGATGAGGATGTTTACCTCCCAGATTTATTTGAGTGTACTCATTCTTTTGCTAACAATAAAGACGGTATTTCTGCTTACTTGGCTGAGTCTTCTCTTTTCCCATTACATGATCTAAGCATATTTGATATCAACTCCACCAAGACAAATGCCTTTAACCTTGGGACACCTGAGGATCCTAAGGAAATTTTGATTGCAAGTGAGGTTACTTCTGAGGAAAGGAGAAAATAGAAGAAGTATTGATCAGGTATGCTAAAGTTTTTGCTTGGTCTTATGAAGACATGCCCGGGGTAGATAGAAGCATTGCTCAACATTCTATTCCGACTTATCCGAACATGAGGCCGGTGAAACAGAAACTTCGACGAATGAGACCAGAATGGGCTGAGAAAGTTAGAGAAGAAGTCAAGAAACAAATTGATGTGGGTTTCCTGGAAGTGGTAAAATATCTTGAATGGTTAGCGAACATTGTGCCGGTACCGAAGAAAGATGGAAAGGTCAGAATGTGTGTGGACTACAGAGACCTCAATAAGGCTTGTCCGAAAGACGACTTTCCTCTACCGCATATAGATGTATTGGTTGATAGTGCAGCTTTGTCGGCCATGTATTCATTTGTAGACGGGTTTTCTGGGTACAATCAAGTTCTCATGGCAGAGGAAGATAAGCACAAGACTGCCTTTGTCACCGAGTAGGGTACTTATTGTTACAAAGTGATGTCGTTTGGGCTCAAGAATGCAGGAGCTGCTTATCAGAGAATGGCTACTACCTTGTTCCATGACTTGATGCACAAAGAGATCGAAGTATATGTGGATGACATGATGGTGTAATCCGAGACAAGGGACGGGCATACTGAGGCACTTGAGAAGTTCCTTCAAAGGGTTGACAAGTACAATTTGAGATTGAACCCCAAGAAATGTGTGTTTGGGGTAACGTCAGGGAAACTGCTGGGACATACAGTTGGAATGGGAGGAATAGAAGTAGACTCTGAGAAGATCAAAGCGATCACCGAGATGCCAGCACCGAAGACAGAAAGAGAGGTCAGGGCGTTCCTTGGGAAGATTCAGTATATCAGTCGGTTCATTGCCAAGTTGACTTCAGTGTGTGAGCCTATCTTTAAGCTGTTGAGAAAAGACCAGCCAGTAAAATGGAATGAACAGTGTCAGACAGCCTTCGACAGAATCAAGAGAGTACTTGGTAAAGCACCTGTATTGAAACCTCCGAGACCGGGCAGACCTTTGATATTGTATTTGGCTATAGAATCAGAAGCACTGGGGGCGATGATGGTACAGGCAGATGAGACAGGGGTAGAACATGCCGTTTTACTATCTGAGTAGAAAGATGCTCCCGTATGAGGCTCGATATCAGGAGGTTGAGAAAATCTGTCTTGCAGTGGTATGGGCTTCCAGAAGTTGCGACATTACTTCCAGTCCTACACAAGATCCAGGTAGTGGCAAAGGAGAATCCTCTGAAATATCTTCATTCGGTGCCTCGCTAGTGGGAAAGTTGGGCAGATGGTTGGTATTGCTGACAGAGTTTGACATTGAATATCTCACCTCCAAAGTGATCAAAGGCGAGCAGTAGCAGAGTTTTCTGGCAATGCAACCTGTTGAGGGGGATCAAGTATAAGTTTGAGTT